>JZKD02S0311731.1:0-10269 GCA_000966675.3 Picea glauca | reverse complement strand
AACACCTTAACTCTCACTTGCCCCCAAGGACACACCGAGTGGATTGAAGATTTCTTCCACGTCTCCCAGGTGTGTATAAGGCGGCAACACGTAGGAAGAGGAACTCTAGATCTCACATGGTGTTGGCTCCAAAATTCCCTCCACATTCATAGGCATTTCTCCCTCATCTTAAAATATTGCCATTCAAGCTCAAAAGGATGAAGGTGGCATTCTTGCTCTTGTCGATTCACAGGTTGCGGGGGTTCAATCTGCTAGTGGGGTGGTCTTTTTGGTCCATCAGTTGAAGTCTCTCCCTGTCAATACAAGTATGAAGGTCAAGGATTCCACAATCAATGCTCCAGATTTTTCTACAAGGATGGCTCTCAGCCTCATGGATAATGATGATTGTTTCTGTATTTTGTTCCCAAGTATTGATTCCTCAAAAGATGATTTCTTGGGGAAACCATCTCAGAGGATATCAAAGATTTTCTCATTTCCTTAGCCCATGGAGGCTTGCAGTTTAAGTGATCATGTGTCTGCCAGCAGCATTGTTAATCCATTTTTTGATAGTCTCCCCACAGACTTTCTAGGGTTCCTCAAAAACCAAAAGAATGGGTCAGAAGAAAGTAAGGATACAAAAATCTCATTGTCAATGGTTATTTATTCTTCTATGCCAGACCTTGTCTCAGATATCTCAGATCCAGAGCTCAACCACAATCCATAAGGGTAAGTCCAGTTGGAGTAAAGAAAGGTAAGAAAATGCACTACGTTTATCTTGAGTACTCACCATTGAGCTCTAAGACCAAGAATGTGAGGTGCCATGGCCTCATGTAGTTATTCTGCTCATTACTATCAAACCTCTCAAGGGTAGAGTGGATTTGAAATCTCTGATGATCTCAGTCTCCTACTTGTTGAGGAGGTCTGGGTATTCACACTCTAAGTGTTTGAATCTTGTTTTGCTTATGTGATCTGATTATGTAGACCTACACAGTCAGTAAATGACTAGGTCGTTCCAAGGACTTTCAGGCTATTGTAGAGGCTAGATGCATGAACGGATAAAGGACTAAAGAGATAAATATGCAATGCATTCATGTAGCTCTGGTTGTTTTGGGATCAACTGTCCATGGGCAGAATGTGCAGCTCTGTAATGCTGTATTTTTCTGAAATAATGTGACTTTTGTTTTTCGAAAACATATGTAATATATATAATATTCATGGCAGAGAAAAAGGAGTGAAACTTACAAGCCAAAATGGAGCTGAGACTGCAGTTTTCTTCATCACCAGTGAGAATTTTGGTTTATTTCTTTTAACAGAATTGGAAGCTTTAAGATCCTCTACTTGCATATCAGGGGATATATCACCTGCCAATAATGGAAAACAAGCAATTACTCTTCTAGTAATGGAAAATGATACAATACTCTCCATCCTCAATTTTTAGCAGATAAATACCTTGCTAGAGTTAACACAATTTAATATCTTACCAAGGGATGACAATTTCTCTTGAAAAACTTCAGAACCAGAATGACAAGATACAATTGTGTCTTGATCATGGCTATATGCTGGGGGAGCTTGAGAATCAAATTCATCTTCGCTGTCTAAAATGATTGGTTGTTTCGCACACGAGCCCACTTGATTTTCAGAGAAGTTCCACTTTGAGTTCTGAAGCCTTGATGCATGTTTCACACTGTTCTTACAATGGTCTAGGAATTCATGGTTTTTAGGAGAAAAAGATCTACGATTGGTAACAGAAGTTTCCACACAAGTCTCAGTGATGTGCACCTTCAATCCTGTGCCTTGAATAAATCTCTTCTTTGTATTTTCAACATCCCCAATGGCATACTTGAGGGGATTTCCTTTAGGCTTCTCCTGTTCAAAAATAGATTCTTCTGTGAAGTTCTTCTTATCTATATAGCTATTATGGTTGCAAATTGTGGACATGCCTCGCTTATTCAAATGGCAGGATTCATAATTTTTAATAGTGAAAGTGCTTTGTTTCTCATAACCAGTTGATTCAAATATTTGCACAAGAAAATGCATATCGTTCACATGCCTAAAAACAATAATATTGTTAGGCTGTATCAAATGATCAGAGACAAATATTTCCCATCCGTCTTTGAAAAATGCTGAGGTACCAGAACCATATATCATCACATGCCATAAGTAACCACTTGGCCCTTCCAAAATCGCATCTCTACGACCCTTAATTTGAATATGTTCAGAACACTCTGAAGGGATCTCCTGTAAAATAAGATGGCATTTGCATCAATTATGAATGTAGAACTTTGCACTACATATGCCACAAAGAATTTATAATTTCATTTTCGTACATGCCAAGCCAGCACAAAGGCTAAGAGGTTTTCAAACAAACCAAATAAATTTAGAAATAGAAAGCTATAACACACAAACTTTCTATTGAAAGTAAGTGACTTGGAAGCCTGCAGATAGAATCAATACCAAACTGAGCAAATCATGCCAGACAACAAGACATATGGAGCAACTATCAAGAAAATTATGAAATAACTAGGATGTATGTATCACATTGATAAAACATGAAAAGGGCACCAAATGGAATGGGGTGGTTCTGAACTTCTGACAAGTCATATTGTATTCTTCTCTAACCCTTTCAAAAAAAATTGATAGGATATTTAGCCACATCTAACTATCAAAGTTTACATAAACGTGCATATTTCTTCAAAATTCCTTTAGAACTAAATGCAAAATAATGTTTAAGCAGATTTTCAGACTTCATAGGCACAGATAACTGTCAAATCGGTAGGTTTTTCCAAATAACAAGAAGCAAACAAACAGACAAGACAAGATAATAATCACTTCTAATCTTCACCCACCAAATTTTTGAATGTTTGTCCAGCTAAAAACTTGTTAAGAGTGAAAAAATAAAATGCGGAAAAGAATGAAAATACCTCAAAAAAGTTTGTATGGAAATAAACAGAAGTACACCAACTAAATTGCTAACAAATATTATTAAAAATTAAAATTGTACAGCTAAAATTTTGGAAGAAGTTTTAAAAAAATGGATTAAAACACCAAAAAAAATTTAAATGGAAATAAAGAGTCATGTATAAACGAAATTGCTAAGAATTTTAAAAAGAGAGTGGTGGGGGGCGGAGAAATTCCAGATGTAATACTGCCAATACTTGTCCAGCTGAAAACTTGTTGAAAGTAAATTGTGAAAGGATGAAAATACATAATAAAAAATTGAAGGGAAATAAACAGTATTGAAGAAACTAAATTGCTATAACACTACCAGTCAGGGGTTAAATTTGATGGGTATTTACCCATTTTTGGCTTATTTAACCGTCATATACCGACAACTTTAAAATATACACATCAATGATGACGTTTACTTAATTTATAAAACCATCAAATTGACAGGTGGATTAAAAATTTACCCATATCCAATTTTTACATATATTTTAAAGATATATATGTCTTGTATATTTATATATGACTCTGAGATCTGAGATACAAATTGTAAGCATTTCCAAATCGAACTGCAGAAAATAAAAAACAAAACAAGCTAACAATGTCATTAGTTGACACTCTTATTCTCTGAGATGAGACTCTAAGATAAGCACAGACTGCACCCACATTGCTCACACTCTGTGCTGAAATTATGAATCCTGAGATAAGCATAGACTATGCCCTTGAGACCTCGAGATGACACTGTGACATATGCACGGACTATGTCCAGAATGGGTCCTTCGGCATGCTAGAAAAAACCCATCTCCATTGCAACTCACATCATGCAAATTGCAATCCTGCGCCGTGCACGTTGAAGCCTAAAGCTTAAAGGTTGAGAATCGTATCATGCAAATTGAAATCCAAGACTTTGCACATTGAACCCTGAAGCCTGAAGCTTGAAGGTTGAGATTCAGGTGGCACTCCCGCACTCATGGGTCATCGGTATGCTATATAAAATATCAACCTTTGGGGAAAGAGTATTGAGATTGAAGGGTCTTTTTGTTGTCCAGTAGGAATAATAGAAGTGACTTTTCTTGTTTGTTTGGGTGAAATAGGGATTTTTGTTTGATTTTGAGAGTTTTTATGTAGTTTCTTTAGTGTTGGTAGTAGGGGATATTGAACCATGAAGGTAAAACAAACCATCATTAAAGGGTAAGACAAGAGTGCTTGTCCGAATTGTTGAAGGTTTTAAATGGAATTTGCCTAGAAATACATGGCCTACTTTGGGAGATTCGCCACACATAAATCAAACAATGATGGTAAAGATAGTAGACCCCCTTGTGCTACTACCCGGTGATTTGAAATCTAGTCGTCGTGTCCCATTCTTGATTGTTGTGACCATTGGCCAGGCTACATTTATATCATTGGGCATGTGCCTATACAAAGGTATTAAAGAATTGTTGTTATAATAGAAACATGATAGTCCAAGTATATTTATGTTCTTGACATTGGCAAGTTCTACAATGCTTGTTGTTATTAATTTCCATTGCTAGTGGGTTTTGGAGCTTGTTCATGGTTTGGATGTGCCCTCTGGTCATCTCCCCATTCACAACAAAAGTTGCTCTTATATTCACAACAAAAATTAACAAAAACACATATAATACATAATATTTAAATGACCGGCAAATATAAATATAAAACGTCATGCAAAGGGGAGTTTTAAAAATAAACCCGTCATAAAAAAAGTTGCTTGATGGGTAGAAGTGCTCCTCAAATTTATACCCTGCTGCCACTGTATGTCCAGCTAAAAACTTGTTAAAAGTAAATAAATAGATTGTAAAAAGGGATGGAAATGGTGGAAACAAACAGTACTGAATAAACTAAATTACTAAGAATAAAATGTTTTACATTTTAGCTATAATAGCACCAGTTACAGCAAAAATTTTACTTACCAAAGAGGATGAAAACTCTGCCCCCATGACTTTGAAAAACGATGAACAGTGCCTATAACCATGCCTAGTAGAATGATTTCTGAAACACTTCTCACAGCATGCCCTGCAACACTCCATTACACTTCTAGCAATTAATGATTGCCCCACTTTTCTGAGCACCAGTCTTCTCACAGCATGCCCTGCAACACTACATTACACTTCTAGCAATTAATGATTGCCCCACTTTTCTGAGCACCAGTCTACTCTTTAAGTTGCAGACTATAAAAAGACGTACATCAGTTTTTTTCACTTCACAGAAGCCCAAAATGCTACTCCCACCATGGCTACCAAAATCTCCATTGACATCATGGAGATGATTGTGAACTGAAATAAATCTCCCATTGCCATTGCCATTACCATTAGCTCTTGGATCAGAAAAGCATACCCATCTAATCCCATCATCGCCTTGTATATTTTCAATCTAGCAGAGATGAAAAATTTTCCTATCCGCAACACACCGTTGATTCCTCGTATCATACATCGTACACCCATCCCGAAATTAAAGAATAGAAAAACTAAAAGTTTACAGTTTGAAATATGATTTTAAAAATAGTACTCTTTATTATAGCTGTCCCTGGTATTCATGTAGAGTTGAAAAAACAGTAACAGGTGTCACGGATGTTACACTAGTCATAGCTTTGCGGTGAGTGGATCAATATATGCGTTTTCCTTTTTGGTGTCTTACTTATGTTATATACATAGCATAGAATGGTTAAATCTTAAAAAATTACATAGTTTGTTACATAGCATAGTGAAGTTTAAAAGTTTTTTATTATATTTATTTAAATAAATTTTTAAATTTTGTTTTGTAAATTTATTTAATTCTTCACGAAGAGGGGTAAAATAAAATAATAATAATAATTTTTTTTAGATATTTAAAAAATATGTAATATATTTATAAAAAATTACTTGAGTTTAATCCTTTTAAAGAATTACTATCATTCTAAAATATTTATTAAAAATGTAATAAATTAGGGGGTAAAATAAAATAATTATAATAAGTTTTTTAGATATTTAAAAATTATCTAATATATTTGTAAAAAAGTTGCTTGAGTTTAATCCTTTTAAAGAATTAATATAATTTTAAAATATTTATTAAAAATGTAATAAATTAATTCAAAAAGTAAATCAATTATTATAATATATATAAAGTATGTGTAAATAAAAAGAATGTGGGACATTAAAATTAAATATATTCATTATATGTCCAAAGGGTTTGGATTTAATGGTGAAAAGCTAGGAGTAGGGTTTAATTCCCATGAGGACCTAACTTGAAGCCCTGGGGGCATCTTGAGGTAGTGGTCAAATGTGTGGTTGCACCCAGAAATATTATATTAAATGGTATCGTGACCCGTGCACACATAAGTGGATCAAAGTCCACCCCCATGTTCTTCAGTTTTATAGCTCAAAGGGCTTGGATCCAACGGTGGAAAGCGAGGAGTTTTTCAGCGTTGGGCAAGGTTCAATTCCCATGAAGGCCTAACTTGAAGTCATGGAGGCACCTTGAGGTAGTGGTCGAACATGTGGTTGCACCCAGAGATATTATATTAAATGGTATCATGACCCGTGCACACATAAGTGGATCAAAGCCCACCCCCATATCCTTCAATTTTAAGTACGCCCAAAAGCGCTGGATCCGATGGTGAAAAGCAATGAGTTTTTCACCATTGGGCAAGGTTCAATTCACATGAGTGCCTAACCTGGAGCCATGGAGGTACCTTGAGGTAGTGGTCGAACGTGTGATTTCACCCAGAGATATTATATTAAATAATATCGTGACCTGTTCACACATAAGTAGATCAAAGCTCACCCCATGTCATCTAAATTTTAAGCCCAAAGGGGTTGGATCCAATGGTGGAAAGCGAGGATTTTTTCACCCTTGGGCAATGTTCAATTCCCGTGAGGGCCTAACCTAAAGCCATGGAGCACCTTGAGGTAGTGAGCGAATGTGTGGTTGCACCCAGAGATATTATATTAAAATGATATTGTGGCATGTGCACACATAAGTGGATCAAAGCCCACCACCATGTCCTTCAATTTAAAGTCAAGTTCTGCAAGCTCAATTGGTTAAGGTGTGGGTTTCATTTGTTAGGCGACCCGAGTTCAATACCCTTACGGTGAGTGTAGTTGGGAGGAGACACTAAACATCCAACCATGTTAAAGGTTGGTGCGGCCCAGGCCGGGTGCGATCCTCGGGTGATTTTGACGACTTAGATGCCCCTAAGTTGTGATTTCTTGGTGAATGGTTAAAACTATTAGCCCCACAAGTTACATGCACATTTCTAACAAAATATATATATATATTCAAACTCGTAAATAATGAAGATAATAATTCTTTCTCAAAATAGACCCAATTAACTCCCATTATATTTTTATTTATTTCTAAAATCAATATATTAAGTATAATGGATTTGTTTTAATAAATAATAAAACATAATTTAAATTCATTATATGGTAATTACCATCAATTGAAATTAAAGTTGGTTTAGTCAATTATTAAATAAATTAAATTAAAAATAAAATAATTTATTAATATGTTATATATTTTAGTGGTGACAACTGAAATCTAGAAATATCATATGCTTGGGGTTTTGGAAAGGCTTCAAATAATCAAGCAGAAGCTTATGCATTTTATCTAGGCATACTCCTAGTAAAAGAGGTCAGATTGCCGACTTTAATAGTCATAAGTGATTCATGTTTAATTACACACTTAATGGTCTTGAAATTAACTCCATTTGACAATATCTCATCCTTGACCACAACTCTAATCCAAAAGGAGATAAGCACTTTGCACAAGGTTACATTTTATCAGGTATTACGAGAATTAAATCTCCAGGACAAAAAATTGGCAAATAAAGGAGCTACTCTCACTCTTAGTACTCCAAAAAATGAGGGGTGGAGCTATTATCCAATCCCCTAAATCTTCTAAGGTTTTGAGATAAGGGAACACATCAATGCAATTAATAACCACATGCCACTTAATTGTAGCTAGTGGTATATAAGCAAGGACACTAAGATTGAAAGGACAAGCTTGTTCCTCATTCACATGCTTGATAGTAACTCGGCTCTGGGACTTGAACATCTCGGTATTAAAATGAATTGGCAATTTGTGATAATGAAACGCCATTTTGGAGAGGTTTGTTGCGCTAAAGGGAGAACAATTGGTCGACCCAATCCCAAACCGGTAAGAATTTGGCTCAATCTTCCGTTAATACTTTGGAATTTTAGTCTTCTAGAGTTGATTTCAAAGTGTGAAATAGACATCCTTTGGGAATGGTCTTGGGTGAGAAGGTGGAATTTATTTATGAATTTTTGGTCAAGGTTTTGTTGGATTATATTATGTTTGGTTTCCTAGTCATGGAGAGCTAGTGAAACCCTTGTCTAGAGACTTTGGGTACATTCTCATTTCTAGAATCCCCTAGTTTTCTTGATTTGGGTTACACCCTTAACCTTCTTTTCTAGGTACTCTAGATTTGGGTCTCTTTTCGTGTCAAGTTGGAATATGTTTCGGACTTGCTACATGTTGGTTTAGATACAATGTGGTCCCTGGTTATTCGATTTGTTGGTTTAATTTGAGGAATAGGGGTTCACTCTTTGAATGGTTGAACCTAGGACTTCTTTGGGCCTCTTCTTATGTACAGTTGCTCAAACCTTGGAGATCCCTTTGACCAAAATTAGCATTACATAATTCTTTGGAGAGAAGCTCACATGGATTATAGAGAAGCACAATAATTTAGAAAGGTGTTAAGGAGACATGAAGAATCAATCTGGTGTAATAGATCCTCTTTGTTTTTGGCAACTATAAAGGTGCATGAAAATGAGCACCCGCATACATTATAAAATGTTGTAATCACGAGTACATTGGTGCAATAGAAGCCAAAAATTGAAGTTTTGGAAGTTGAAGGTAGCATGCTCAAAAACATGGCTCTCAACCTAAGTAGGGATTCATATTTGGCAACCCCAAATCATAGAATGTCAACAAGCTCTATCAAGGTAGGTTGGAGGACAAGGATCTCGAGAACCAGAATTCCCTTCCTAACAATCTTGGGCAGGAAGAAGCAAGCAACCTACATGTCTTCCGATAAATTGTGTGTTTAGTAAAGCAGTTAAAGTATTAGGAACCTTTTTTAAGATATATAATTGTAAGCTTGTATGTGAAGAAAACCATTGAGATGTAATAATGTTGAACTTTTGTAAATTTTAGTTTGAAGTTTTTGAGAACGATCACCTACACTTGAAAACTCAAGACAATGGTTTGTGTACTTTGTTGTTTAACTTCTTGCTACAACTTTCATAGTATAAAATCTAGCAATTTCAAATATAAAATATGTGTATTTATTATTAAATAAAAATGTTATGTAACTTATATATACTACTAACATTAAAAGTAATATATACTACTAACATTAAAAGTAATATAACTCATTTATGGGAAGAAAATCATTAAAAAAATTAAATATTTTATATAAATATAAAATTAATAAGTAAAATTAAACCTATTATCAAATATTTGTTAAATACAAAACAAATTTAATCATGTTTTAAAATAAATTTAATCATTACACTAAATATATTATATGGAGTAAGCTAACAACGCTACCTTTTGGAGCCCGATGGGACGTCTCGGGCACCGGGCACCAAAAGGTAGAACGCCCAGCCGGCCCTCATACCCTCCGCTGCCCAACGCCTCTTGTCGCTCCTCCGCCGCCCAGCCCCCCGTTCCGCCCCTCCGCCACCCAGCGCCCCGTTTCGCCCGACTTACTTCCTCTCCCGCACCGCACCGTTTGCCATTAATTCTGTCCTCCGTTTCCAAAGCCAGGCCATGCACCCATGGATGGATACGACATGAAATTTAAATTTGAATTTAGGCGGGGTTAAAATTTGAACGGAGAGGCGGGCTTGAAATTTGAAATTTGAACTGAGAGGCGGACTTCTGTTCAACCTCAGCTTGTTATCCGAATGGTTCGTTTGGTTCTGCTTAAATTCAGCGATGTTCAACCTCAGCATGTTATCCGAATGAATTTATAAGATTGAAATTATTCCGCAGGGTCTGCTTAGAGTCAGCGATGATCAAATATCTCTTTTGGCTTTGGAAATAGATGGAATTCCACTTAGGTTTGGTCAATTGAATCCCTTCTATGTCTTTGCACCTATGACGCATATACAACCATTTGAAGGAACAACATGTTAGTGTGTCTTTGTTTCTGTTAGCGGGTAGAGGTGGGGTTTTGTAGGCTTGTTGATGCAGTTGTAGAGGCTAGAGATGGAAGTGTATACTTTTCAGATGTTAGCACCAAATTTGAATATGATAAATGGGTTCTGGATCTTTTGGAAGCAAAACCCTATGGCAGGCTTCTGAAATATGATCCCATAACGA
>JZKD02S0311719.1:288949-309476 GCA_000966675.3 Picea glauca | reverse complement strand
AATATAATATATGTTGGTTTTCCCGGTTTGGGTTTCCAGGTGAAAAATCTCTGTGTAATGTTTGTATTTTCCATTGTATCTTTTCTATTCTTTTCTGAATATTAGTTTGCAGTAGGTATTGTACAAGGTTAGAATTTACACTTCTTAGATATTGTCTTACCAAGATTTACATTCTTGGGGTTTTTCGGGGTTCCTAAATTTATAGTTTCATGCATGGGACGAGAACTACCGGTCTTCGTGTTTTTGGGTCCCTTAAATCGTTCTTTTGGGTCAAAAATATTTTCTAAATTAGCCATCCCCTTCGGGATTGTGTGAGACTTCAATTTTTTAGCTGGTTGACCTGTCCGAGGATCAGGGTCTATTGATTGTTCCTGGAATACTTCATCGTCAATGGCCAAGTCTTTGAAATTATCTTGGTTAGTCAGAAATTTTATGATCTGTTCATCCCCTTCAAAGTCCTTCCAATTAGAAATTTTGTTAGGCATCGATGGTTTGTAGAGTAGTTCAACAGTGAACCGAGAGGATTCATAATCTTCTAAAGGTGATAGCCTTGAAGCAGTTGTGGCCAAGGAATCAAAAATGATATTCTTTGCTCTGGGGATTGTTGTAATATTGAAATATTCAAAATTCTCTATTAACCTATGCACTTCCTATTGATAATTCTTTAAATGCAGGGAGTTTCAATGTATAGTATTCCTTACTTGTCTAACGATAATCTCAGAATCTCCAAAAATCTTCAATTCCTTGATGTTTAAGTCTATGGATTTATTTAACCCCTGTACTAGATCTTCAAACTCGGTGGTTTTGTTTGTGCATTCAAACTCAAGTCTATAGGATAGGAAATGACGTTTACCCTTTGGATCAATGAGGATGCACCCTGCCCGAGACTCTTCCTGTGATTTATATCCATGAGCGTATATGGTCCAAATTTGCGGGTGAAGGTTATCTGTTTCCTCTCTCTTATCACTTTCTTACTCTCTTATCTTTTGTTCTATGATTTCTAGCACGGGTTCTTGACAGAAGAGGGTTTCCTATGTCGGTATCAACAATTCCTCTTGAAACACCTTTTTAGAATTTTGAGTGAGAGGGACATCAAATGAGATGGGGGAGAAGTTGTCGAAGTAGGAATCAGAAGAATAATTGCCTAAAATAGGGAAATCTGTCGATGAAGGTTCATTTAGGGTTTCTAGATCAGTGACCGTATGTTTCAGATAGCTTTCCCTATCAATTCTGATCATATTTTTGTGCCTCTTTAATGGTAACAAAAGGTATGCCCAATCTGTACTAAAGTATTGGTTTAACTTCTCATACCAATCTCAGCTTAGTAGTAACCCATAAGCTTCTGGGATGTCTACTATAATGATGTCAATCACTTGGACAAACTTGGGATGTGTCTCCATTCTGATCATTACATCTTTGAGATATCCCATGACCTTCACCTAGGTTTTGTCTAGTTGTATCACGTGTTTATCACTCTTGAGAGGAACTGTGTTTAATTTTTGATAGATAGATAGTAATATAACATTAGAGGATGTTCTTGAATTGACCAAACAGTTATGGAGGTTCCTGTTGAAGACTTCAAATGTTAAAAGGAAAGGTGGGACAAAAGGTCTTCCCTTCTTATCTTCAGAGCAAGTGTTCACAATTGGTTTATTGCCTAGGTATGTGGGGATTGGATTTCTTCCTGGTTCAGTGCTTGTCATAGAATTTTCTACTCATTTCAAATCCTTTAACAGGAATTCCTTTTGCTAAGGGATCATAGAAATTTCCATGAATGATATATAAGCCTTCAACTTCTTCAAATCTTCAACTATGTTGTAATCCAGCATGGGCGATTCTCGTGTATGGATATTTATAGGGTTTTTCTGGGGAGCGAAAGGTGATTTTAGGTGGTCAGGATTTGTCTTTCCCCTCAAAGATTTGGTAGTAGAAAGATATTTTGAGACAGGTGGACCCTTACTATGCGTTTCCACAACCAAGACCTCTGTGGGTGGTTCTTGAGACTGAAATAAGTCATCGAAATGCATGATTAGGTCAGGATCCCATATCAACATGGTTGTATATTCTGGTGGCTCAATCTCTTCCTGATCAACAACATTCATAACTGAACTTCTTGGTTGTTCGGTCAGGGAGACTTCATATAGAAACCGATTGCCCATCAAATTCATGGCATGCACCCATTGAGGGCAGTGTCTTTTGGAGTGGTTTTCCTTGTGATAAGTATAGAAAGAATCATATGCTACATTTTCTAGATCGATATTTGAGTTAGTTGGGGGAGGTTCAATTCCTTTAAATGGTGGGTTCCTTTTAAAGAAAGGCTTATAGGGCATTTTTTCGTGGTTTCCCTCCCCTCTACTTATTTGTTTGTCTATGATCTCATTTGATAACTTCTTGACCATGCGTTGTAGGTCTTCTATGTCTCCATTACCCTTTTCAGGAACTTGTTCTACTTGTTTCCTTGGCAGTCTAGTCAAAAGGAGTCCTCTCCTGGGAGGAGGTTGGACTTTGATTTTAGCTAACGAGACCTGACCTTCTTTACACCCTCTCATATGGAAATCTATCATTTTGGCTTCTTCAAAATTCTCAGCTAGGGTTCGTTTGGCAGCCCTCTTCACAAACATGGAAATAGAAGTTGGGAGAGCATTAGTGTATACTTTGATTTGCAACTCATGGGTAGGTTTAGCTTCGGGTTGGAATATTTTCAAGATAGTTGTGAATCTTTGATTGAAATATTTAACCCTTTCTTTCGAAATCATGGTGGCAGAAAACAATTCAGCCATCAAAGCTTTTGTAGTATTTTCTTATGAAAATTTATCCAGAAAATCCTTTTGAAATTTAGTCCAGCTAGTTATGGATCCTACAAGTAAGTTAAAATACCACGTGGAAGATGAATTCTCGAAAGTGTAGGGGAACACCTGGAAACTATGTCTTCATGTTGGACATTCATCACTTTGATAGCCAACATAAATTTCTTGATATGGTCTTCAAGAAATACCGAGGTCTCGGGATCAAACTTAGGAAGTAACTTCTCTGGATGTCGGGGAAGGTTATGGACTCGCCCTGGGATGGATAAAGCGTCTTTGGCCAACCAAGGTTGATTGTTCTAAGGTGGGTTTCCCCTTTCTTCATCATGGTCATTGTTGTCTTCCATATCTTCAGATCCTAATTTAAACTCTTCCTCTTCTGAAAAATCATCTAGTTCAGATACGTCGTCGACTGGCATTTCGGGGATCAAATTAAGAGGATGTTCAATTTCAGTGATTGAAAAATCTCTTAGGTCTTCTACTGTGTGCACAAAAACCTGGTCGGGGGTGTCGACCATTGGTCTGCTTATTTTTTGTCTTCGAGGAAGTATCGGAGCTAAGGACAACACACCGATCTGTCGGGTGTATGCTCTAGTGATTTTTCTAAATTGATTTAATTCCTCGTGAGGAAGAGTGTAAGGTATGTCAGGGAACAAGCATTCTTCCTCAGGCTAGGGTGGGTTACTCATTTCAGGAGTACTCAGTGTGTGTGGGTTGTCTTGGGAATGACTAGCCATGCATGTGGGATGTTTTGAATCTTACAGGCTATCTAAAATATTATGTGAAATATGTATTCACCCATTCATTCTTCAGGCCCTCCTTCTAGCGCCATTTCTATTGATGGGTCCTATATCCCTTTAGTTCAACAACACAAACCAAACCCACAATCGAGGCCCAATTATACTCTGCAACTTTTAATAGTGGGATGGTTCTCTAGATCTTGCGATCCGGCCAATTAATCGATTAGCTTTACATTTTCTTGTGAAGGCCTATCCTTTGGTTCAGACGTTCTCTTTTTGTATTTTCTTTTGGTGTGACTGGTATAAGATGGAAAGTCAGTATAAACCAACTAGGCAACAAATGGGAACAAACTTAAACTACTAGAGAAGAGGTTGGGTTTGGGATAACCCTTACACCCTAGCATGCAGACAATGATCGTATACCACAGGCCTATTACTAATAAATTAACCATGTGAATATTCCAATTAGATACAAGTTATCAAAAAACAACATGCATGTAATAAAAAATGGTAAGTAAAATAATTCGCTCCACTCTAATCATCAATTACATAATAACACAAAGATTCATTTTGCATCATTAAAGAAAGAACTGTAAAATATTGCATCAGATAACTTATCAATAGATTTAATAGCTCTTACTCATTACTGAACCCATTCATGAGACGAAATAGGAAATAGTTCTTCTCCATGTCCAATCATATATGCATTTCATGAAAACATAAACTTGTCTTTGGTCTAGAAGGACTCCTTAATTAAAGGAAGCTCCAAAATAATTCTTAACAAAACCAAAAATGAGAGTTTCTTGCAACAAACATCGACCCTTAACTAATTGGTCAATGCTCTTATTTATAACATAAAATTAACTGAAAATAATGGCTAAAGTGAAGATAATCAAAAAAAAAAATTCCATGTGGCATTCCCTCCTAATAGTTTGTCTAAGAGTCATCTCAAGATATCACTTTAAAAGGGTGACTCTTCTCGTACTCCGACCAGTTGATGAATAGATCCTCGTAGGTATGGGCGTGTGGGAATCTATGTTGTTCCATCGAGGATGCACAAATCTCTCTGATCTCTACCACATGTGCTTGATACTTGACCAGATTGACACTTAATTGTTGCATCATAGCCCGAGATTTGATTGGGTGTTCCATAAACTGTTGCACTTGACCTGGCTCTCTTGTTCCTGTCACCTTTGTTATTTCTTCAGCCCATGATGAATCTTGTTCGGTGTGCAATTTGACGAGGTCATCGGGCATGCCAAACTCAAGAAGTTTGATATCCTTTATTGCCTTTTTTATTTTGACCCAGTTTCTCTCGCATCTGGCTCATTTTCTTGCATCTCCCGATGAGGCTCCCAAACCATTCTTGCTCAATACTCAGAAGTATCTTTTCTACAATCGAAATTAAAATCGTTTAGAGATAGCATATAGAAAAACACTTGGTAAAATAAACATATGAAGTGTAAACGTGAAGAATCCAAACTAGTACATACCTGCAAAGCTTGCCAAACTAGGTTGTTTGATACTGACGAGATATCTGCAATCTTTTGAATTGCTTGCACTGCTTCTGTTAGCGCCGTCATTTTTTTTTCCTAGTTAGGGTGGGTTACATCCACGTGCCACAACATGAAATATCAGGTATGGAAAAATATGAGAGTTGAAGTCACGCCAATGGCAGGTTGGCTCTTGGAGTCGGGAAAGGATGTCAGAGCCAAACATGTGTTGAAATTATGAGTATGTTCCAAAAGAGTCAGATATTGTCATAAGGGAATTCATTAGGCACCCCAGGTTGAGGCAAGTTGTTTAAACAAAAATCACATCAACAAGTGCATCAACCATCATCAGCTCATCATGAAGGCTGGGGGATTGAAAAATCAAGGTGATCATACTACAAACCTTTTGCATTTCCTATCGGTTGTATCTGACACACCTTGGAACATGCTTATCGCATGGATGTGCCACAAAAAATATTCAGTTTTCTTCAACATCTAGTCGCCATGGATCTAGTGTTCCCTGACACGTTTCCACACATTGGCCACTCTGCTATAAATTGAGGATGTTTTGCATGTGTTCTACTCACCAACCGAGCTTATGCACTGTTGGTAATTCACCTCGCGAGCCCAGTCTAATCATTTTTTTTTCTTTTTTCTTTGGGCCCTCATCAAGTTCCCGACGCATAAGACAGATACGTTGTCACACCATGGGAACCCCTCAAAACATAAGTCGGGGCACGCGAGGCATTCGAAGCACCAGGATTGAGCCCTAAAACACGTGGGATTCATTCTTACTCGTAGCGGTCATTCATGAGGCTTCAAAGGGATGTTCCTACCTGCTTTCGGAAATGATGGCATCACACCATGTGGAGGTTGAAGTAGAAGACGTTGTTCCGGAAGGAAGGACACCGGAAGCCATTCCTCTGCAATAGCAGGTAACCTGGAAAAGGGGAAGGCCAAGGAATAATAAGGAGGATGGGGAAAATTAAATCCCGAGCGATTCATGTGCAAGATTGGCTACCGAGGAATCATTGATGCATGCTATCCAGCTAGATCCTATCAAAGCCACAAGTTGGGGAAGCAGTAAAAGAAAGAGGACGACAGATGCCACGAGTTATAACGTTCGAGTGTCGAATCAGTAGCTGGAGTAGGCACAACTCGCCATTGTTGAACTCTACCATGAAAATAAATAATTAAGACGAGAATTGGTGGAAAAGACCCTCAAGGTGTCAGCATCACAAGGTCGTGAAGGGAACCTGACATGGCTCAAGAGACAACTCTGGGAAGCGAAAGATACAATCGTATAGTTGCACAAATTGCAAAGGGTGTCGCAAGAACTGAATATGAAAACATCTTAGGGAACATGAAGTATCTGGTGAGAAAGTCCACGTAGATCTTGTCAGCACGCAGAAGAGGCATGATTAATGAACCCTATTTTGTATTCTCAGACGTGGCACAAAACTTGATAGTTTTTTTGTTTTGAAAATTTTCATGTTCTTAATGTAAACTGAGTTGGTTGGCCAAAAGGTGTAGACAGTGTCTTTTGTATGTGATCTGAGCTTGATGGAAATATAATATAAAGTCTTGAAACTTTGACAAAAGGATTATGGTTGTAGCGGTTGGATGCTTCGTTTCTTTTCTTTGCGTATGTATCTCTTGTGTTCTTTGTCCATATTTTCTTGTCTAATTCAGAACGTATTTTTTGAGCCTAGGATTCGCTACGCAACGCCCCTTGTTTGTGTCATTCAGACAGACCGTATTTCTTTCAAGTTAGCCCCAAATTTATACTTAGTGGTGCTCCAAGTTACTTTTTATTTTTCATTGATACCCTTCTACGAAAAACCTCTGACACTGATCGATTTCATCGTGCGGTGCTGACGTGGCACTGAACACTGGTGACATAGATCGTGGGTGTTGGTTCGACTTGGGACTTTGTTCAAGTTGTGCACTCTAAGATAAACTTGGGACTAGAGATGCCGAAAATGTATCGGGGATCGACATTCGGGGATAAACCTATCGCATAGGTTCCTTTGGGTTAGCGTCCTCAAAAAATCTCGATGTCGAAAAAGTTTCGGAAGTCAACGATCAGAGAAAAACTTTAGCGTAGTCTGGATGTTAGTCACGATTTGATCTTCTCTGATTTTGTTAAGCGTGTTGGGTATCGGCTATCGATGATATCATTTCTTTCTTTGTTCAATGTTTAATCTTTTAGACTTTTACCGACGCCGAAGGGGATCGGTTGTCGGGAATATCCTTGTATGATGCTCATCGTGAAAGAAAACTTCCTTCTGTCGATGCCGATGAAAATTGGCGCTCGACGACTACAGTTTTTCAAGTGATTTTCTTTCATCCTTTAATTCCTTCCGATGTCGAATCTTTGAGCGCATCGGGGAGAGTGTTTTGGCTATTGATTCCTTATTTAAGAATTAAGTCTTTTTCTTTTAATTCATGAGTTTTCATAGATCCAAGAAAAAATTTAAATACTTAATGAGAGTCAAGATGGTAAGAAAACACAACATTTTTCACAATGAATATGAATCAGATAGTGCAAAAAGATCAAGTGGTACCCAAAAAGTAAAATTTGACATAGACTTTTTTAGGGTGTGTTGAATGCTCAACACGATGTGCCAAATGTCACCTAGATTCGTACGTTTTGTAGAAACTATATGTCCATTAAAATGCGATACATGTCACCCATTTAAGGGGCCATGTGTCATCTCTTCCTTGTTGCATGTCACCTCCCTGACACACATTCATTATGCTTACTAGCGGGTGGAGTACTCGGGACCCACCTATCCTTACCCCTTTCATTTAATACTTCACCTTGAGCAAGGGTGAACCCTTCGGTAGACTGGGACTTCGAGACTCCGGTGGTATGGGGTGTAGTATCGTAGATAAGCCAGAATTTTCGAAGGTCAGAGCCATGTGGCGAGATTTCGGGCTCCTTAGGGAGTTCGGGATTTCTGGACTCTAGAGGGTTTACGCACAAAAGAAAAAGGGGCATTTAGTGCCGAAGTGTCAAACGTCGTGTTGTTCCTGATATTAAACTTAAGGCTCAAAGAGTAATGTCAGGCATCAGGAATGTTTAAAGGGAATGTTTTAAAAGAGTGATTTTTCTACCTTTAGTTATATAAGAAATGATCCTTAAATGAAATTAATAATAGGAAAGTACAGAGGCAATATTTTGTTGTCTAAGTCACAATTATATATCAAATGGTGTGGAGGATAGTTACAAAAGCAATTAAACAAATCTAGGCATCAATTGCAGAAGAGTCCCACCTTGTTTGCAGTGGAAGAAAAGTGGAGAACACACCCTTGAACATAATATGAAATGCGGTAATTCATGCAGCTTGCAAGTCTTGTATTACTTACAGTAAATATAGAGGAAAAAATGCTTACTTAATGAATTGATGATATAATATAATCGCAGCGGTTGTAATACTAAATTGCAATCAATCACTTTTCAAGGAATTATATAAATGAATTCAAAGAAATGAGGATAATGAGGAAACACATAACTCAAACTGAACGAAAATTAGAATATCTTTTTGCACTTGTATTAATACTCAAAAAAGGAGAGGTTTTTCTATTACATCTAGCAAGAAGAAACCTGGTATAAATATTGAATCTATGTATTTATACAAAAATTGTCACAACCCAAATTGGTTGGAATTATTACAATAATTGATTAAATAGCATATATCTGAATAAGACAACAGTGTGTAAAATCTGATGAGCTCCGCTAGCATTCTCCTCTATCTCTTCATCTACTTGGAAAAAAAATTCCTCTTTTCCTTAGTCCTTTAGGCTGAACACAGATGTTGTGCAAACTCCTTAATAATATGTCATATTGTCTTGGTTGTTTTAGTTTGTTGCCACCTATCCCTCCAGATATGTTTAGCAAAGCAATGGAACACAATTGAGATCAAGGAGGAATGATAATCAAATGAGTATCACTGCATGGCTCGTCAAGGAATGTATAATGGGCATAAGAAAAAGTAACCCTTTGTGGGAAGAATGACAATGGAACAAGTGTATGATGATGAATTAGGGATAAGTGAAGATTAGAATGTGAATGAATGAGATAAGTGGTTGTAGGAAGGTGAAAGGTAGGGAGGGTAAGAAACAAGGGCACTGTGCATGTTTTCTTATTTGCTTCCAGCTATGTTTTCTTTTCCATGTTCAATACATTGGTTGCATCTATTCAATAATTCCAACATGAACCTTGAGGGTTCAATTGTTTCATTTACCTCAAAAGTGAATAATTTCCTCTCTACCTGAGGCAGTTTTTCTTGGATCTTTTTTATTTCTTGAGTTGTCGCTTGGAACTGTGAGCTTGGACTTACTAGCCATTTATTTATCTTAAGAAGATCAATTTGGCTCATTTCATGAATGGATGCTAGAGTTTCTTCCTTTCTCTTTCTGGAATTTTGTTGGTTCATTTCAATATCAATTTGCCCCTAGGATTTTGAGATATTAATTCCTTTAAAATCAATTAGCCTCTTATCTAATGATGACAACACTTCCAGGAAAGCATCCTTTACCTCCCTAGCTAATCTTTTTCCTTCTGCTAGATTTGTTTCCTAGACCTTCAGGGCCATATCACCTCGTAATTGTTCATAAGGAGAGAGTAGAGGAAAATTAAAGACATTATCTTTGTGCACCAATATGATATCTTATTGAAACCTAGCTTGAGTTGAGTGAGCTTCTCTTTCCTTGACATAGATTTCCTTGAGAGAAAGGTCTACTACCTAGTATCACTTTTGGATGACATTTACCTTTAGAAAAATTTCCTGTTGGGCAATTTCCAGCTTCTCATTTATTTCCCATGCTTGAGTTTGGAAGGTCGAGATATCTATCGAGGTACCTTTGGTTAGGTCCAATCTAGCTTGCAATTGTTTTATCAATTCATCGTGCTGAGTGACCAATCCTTGGTTGGTTTGTGAACTCTAATGGAGCCCCTCAAGGTTAGCCTGAAGCTGTTGGATTTGTTGTCAATCATGAGCTCTGATTTGCTCAAACTCTTGACTCATATTGTTCCTGATAGTTTGTTCCATGGCATGTATTTGAATTTGCAAGTGTTGTACCAATAGGCACTTATGTCATAGTTGTTCGGCCAAATTGTCCACAGACCATTGATTGGCAGTGGAAAAAGCACCCATAGAACCTGCAACTTCTTTCGTGAAATTTGGATCATCTCGATTATTCCCATCATACACCATTCTCTGCCTTTTAGTTATCACTCCATCTTTCTGGCCTGATTCCTTTTCACGATGGCCTTCCGTTTTCGACTAAAAAATAAATCTGAAGGAGGCATCTCTTCGGGCGAGATGGGGGTAAGATCATCTACAAAAAAAAATTCGTAATTAGGATTTTCGAGGCTGTATTGGAGAGGTTTCAATTATGTAATGGTAGTACCAATCTCCATAGGCTGATGCTGCTCTGTTGTATTTGAGGTGCCAGCTGGGGTAGTTGGTGACGAGGGAGGCACATTTTGTCCCTTCTTTAGGAAAGCTTCTAGTTGAGAATTTTCCTGGGGGCCTAGCTGGCCTGACAATGATGCTTTTAATTTATGTGTCAATACCTCCAAGCTCTTCAGGGTTTCCTCAGCTTTATGCTTACCAGAATGATTCACTTCAGAACCTATTGACATTGCCTCTTGAGAAGGGGGAGTGGTTATTTTCTCCCCTTGTAGTACATTTGGTAGGATATTCCTCCCGTGTTTTTGGAAACTGATCAAACCAGCTTGTTGATATAGGGGTAGGGTTTGGAATCTGTCATGTACCTCCTCATAAGATCTAACTCCCCTGAATATTTCATCATACGGGTAGTTTTCGTGCATATATTGTTTCATGTTGAACTGGGCTAGGTGGTTTTCTACAATATTACATGGATCGTGTCTTTTGAACTCGATGTCAACCAATTTGACATCTTCCAGAGCCACAGCCTCCACTTTGGAGTGACCAAAATCTAGTAATGAAAACATCCCAACATGAATAAGGAAAGTCGGCCATATCTTTTTCTGCGCTGCCTTCAACTCTTTGTTGATGCCTCCTATTACTGTTTGGTAGGCCACTTCTCTGCATACCATCCAATCCGTTAAAAATCATGGGAGAGCATGGGGAGGAACCGAGCACCCAAAAACCTTGATGTATGAGGATTTCTTCTCAATAAACCAATCTTCTAGTTTACCCAGATTTCCCATAATCTTGTCTAAAATTCGAGGAGGTGGGTGACCATACAGGGATATATGAGAAGGAAACACCACATTGTGACATATTTCACAAAATAAATCCTTGGATTTTTCTTCCCATAGCTTGGAATGGTAGAAATGAATGGGCTCTGCATTGGCTGAGGTCCAGCTCCAATTCATTAATGGAAAAGGTGTCATGAAACAAATGGTGTCCATGATATATGTCGACATGTAAAAGGGGGCAGGTTGTCCCTTTTACTTTGTTGTCTTATATTCAAAAATCCCTTTGGCCATGTTATCAGACGACATTTTGGCCCAGTTAAAGTGTAACCCTCTGCTACCTTGTGCATGATGGATACCCATTCCACCGAGAAGTGCATAGGGATATTCTTCCCAAAAAATCGACATAACATCATGGTTGCATACACCATATGAGCATCCAAATACGTTGTGGCATATATACCATGAGCATCAGTTATGAATCTCTCTAGGTGCCCCCACCAAGACTTGATTATATTGGGATAGTTCTGGTCGTAATGGATGCACTCCTTTTGCTCAAACTCCAGAATGAATACAAAATTGAATGTATATCTAGGATTAGGGAAGAGTTTATACATTACTTGCATATGTTCTAGTCGAAAAGAACCGACAACAACCTTCTTATGGTTAATGATGCTCCTGGTTTGGACATCAACGTGCTCCAAGGACCATCTTATCATGTCGTTATAAGGCATGAGCCTCGGCTGTGGCGCTATTTTGTGCAGCTCTGATTGCACTATATGTCTGAGTTTATATGTATAAGTGTCACCCTCTTCTTCAGTAGAGTCCTCGAGATAGTTGATGATATAATGCTCTAGAATCTTGAACACCTGCGCCCAATATTTAACAGTGTCTATGGCTCGCGGAGTAGTGTCTGACAGAACGTCTTCATTTGGGTTTGAATCCTCACTTGTCGCATTAGGATTTTTTGTCATTTTCCGTGGCACCATAAATTCTAAGGAGACAGTGTGAAATTATCTGTTGTAGAGAAAAGCCATGAGTCTTTCAAACAAATAAATCTTGCTAATTTCATAAGGTGAAAATGAATTTGAAATCGAAGTGCTTTTATTAAAAACAGAGTAATCACTTTTCATATAGCTTCATTGATGGAAATTTATTAACATTTGATGGGAAAGTCTACCTGGTGATCCACGATCCGCATTTGAATCATTATCCTTAAGTATTCATCAATTCCATCAATACTTCGACGGTTCATGTTCAGGAGTTTTCAATGTGACAGAGTGGGAAACTCCTGAATCCCAAATTTGCGAAAAGATTAGTCTTTGAATAATCGCTTGTAAAATTTTAATTAATCATGTTTAAGATGGTCCGTTAACTTCAAGTATTTCAGGAGTTTGGACTTTAGAGACTTCCAATGTATCTCGAGAGGGATTTCCCGAAACCCGAAATGAGAAACAATTAATTATCTTTTGATCATGGTTAACTTAATTATTTAACGTTTAATACTTCAGCATTTTGGTATTTCGATGATTCGTTAATTCATTCTTTGTTAACATCCCAAAGGATCATCTCCTGTAGTGATGTGTCATAGACTAGGTCATTTTGACGTGTCAAGGAAAGGGAGGTGCCATGTGTTACTTGGCATCGTGTGAAGTATCCAATGAAAAAGTTAAAAATGGGTGCCATGTGGCGACTCAGGAAAGACTCGAAAGGTACACGTGTCCTACGACCTGTGTCTTAAAATCTTTAGAAAATGTTGTGAGCAGACACCTTCGGATTTCAGAGTTTTGGGGTTTCTATTGTTATGACTTATTGAAACATCTAAAGCATGGATCTCCAAAACGACCGTTAGAGATTTACCTCTTTAAAATTCAGTCGGCTCCAAAACTCCAGAGGTATTAGGATCATTCGATCAAAAGGAAAAACTTATCAATGGAGGATATTGTGCGCGCCTTATTATTTACCAACCAGCAAATGAATTTGATTTTAAAATTAAAATGCCATTTACCAATTTTCAGTTTTCTTTGGGTAGAATTATATTTTAATGAGGTGAAAAGTATAGGGCTCAAAAGTTCAAAATTGTATGTGTTCCAACATAGGCTCCATCTGGGGATCATGTCTCCCTGTGAGACATGGAAGAAAAGTAGGTCGAGTGCCTTTATTGGGAAAATGGAGTCATTATTGCATTTCTGGGAATAGAGAAAAATTGAACTTCAACCGAAAAACCTTCAAAATACCCCCAACTATTGATCTCAAGTTAGGCTATTTAAAATTTCCCTTTCCTGAAACTGAGTTCAGATCTGTTCAAGATAATCAAAACAACTTTAACCAAAATATCATACTTTGACTGACTTTGTTCGCATCAAGGTTAAGTAGATGTAACAATTTATTTAGGGAATCCCTCATTGGTCCAGAATGTAAATATTACCGGAAAGAGAATTAGATGTCAAAGTATGTTTTGTAGATATGTATGACACCCATATAGATATCATAGATATTTCTTCATTTCCAGCGATCCTATTCAGTACCCTGGTGAAGTTATCTACTTATCCCATTGAATTTCCTTTCACCACTTCAATTAGCACTTTTGCATTTTGTTGAGATGAGGGAAATCATTACATGAATTTCCTTTCATCATCTCTTTGGACACGATGGGGGAAATCAAATTATGAATTTTCTTTCACCATCTGTATTTTATTTTAATATTTTGAAGTGGGGGGAATCAATCTGTATGTATCATACAAGGGATGATATCCGCTTAAAATTTTGAAAGGAAGGTTTGTCAAAAAAAATTTAGATATACTCTGAAACTAATTTTCTCCCAATCTTACCTTCACCTATAGGGAATATTTTATAAGGATTTTGATTTTCAGGGATCGACCTTGAGCGAATTGGTCAAATTAAAATCCAATAGAAGAGTTAAAGTTATTAGGATTATCCTAGACATACCTTCTTTCAGTTAAAATCAGAGGAATGTAAAGATTTTCTCGTAATCTTGTTTTGGAGATATGTTTTTAAGTTTTCAGAGTCAATGAACAATTCTTTCTTTCTTTCTATGAAAACCCAGGAAAGGTAGCGAATATCAGAAGAGAATCAAAGCTCAGGGATAGGAAAAATAAAACAGGACGATGACTCAGAGGGCCAGACTCAAAAATCCCAATCACGCACAAGTTGTTCAGTGATTTTCGAACCCCTTTTCAAGTCTTCTTTATTCTTGTTTCCTTTTTCCTTTCCTTTTATTTTTTTATTTCATTTTCATTTCATTCGGAGAAGGATTCAGAATTAATTTGTAATTTTATACTTATCTGATCCTTGATCAGGTGACAATATCTATATGAGTGAAAAAACCCTTTATCTCCGCTAAGATTTTCTTAAAATTTTAGTTTGAACTAGCGGGGTAGGAGTTCATACCTCAGATTTCCTTTGCATTTTCAATCAAGCAGATCATTAATTTATCACATGTTTTGAGAGCAAGCGAATGTTTTGAAAAATGAGTGTTGTATTCTGAATGCATCCTTAACTCTCGTCTGACAATAAGTATTATGCACTGAAAAAAAAAAATAGGAAGTGTCGGGAAATTCCACAGAAGTAGAGATGGTATGTGATACAGATGCATTTATATTATGCTTTGATGATATCAAGTAAACATGATTTATTTACAACAATTGAAAAAATATCTTGGGTAATTTACAAAATAAAAGTAAAATTGCAAATCGAAACAAAAAACAAAAGTTTATCCAAATCGATATATACAATGGGAATATGAAAAATGATTATTGCATAAAATGTTTTAAGTAACGCCCATTGATAAGAGCGTCAAGTATTTCTCCATCGAGGTTTTCCAGTAAGAAAGAGTTTTTTCCTTCAGCAACCGTGATTTTGAATGGCCTGAACCAGAGGTGGTTGAACTTTCCATCCTTCCATGTGTCTTCTTTTCTAGCATCCCACTTTAAAACTAAAGCTCCAGGAAGAAACTCCCTATCTTTATCTTTTTTATCGAAAAGGGCTTTCATATTATCCTGGTACTTCTGAAGTTTATCATCTACTTCGGCCCTATTTTATTGAACTTTGATTATTTGATTTATCCTTCTTGTAACGTTGTTTGGATTTTCATTTTCATCCTACCAGAGCTTCATCACAGGCAGAGAAAGATTGATAGGAATGACAACGTCGGTACCATAATCCAATTGAAAATGTGACATACCTATTGATTTATTGGTGCCGATTTGGTTCACCCATAGGGCATATTTCAAGTGAATGTGCCAAGCCTTTTTATTTTCTGTCAACACTTTTTTTATTATATTCATTAGGCTCTTGTTAAACGATTCGACCAACCCATTCCCCTGAGGATAATAGGTTGTAGAATGTCCTAACACAATGTTGTAGTTTTGGCAGAAATTGATCATTGCCATAGATTTGAAAGCTTGGGCATTGCTAGTGACTATTTTCCGAGGACAACCAAATCTCGACAGGATGTTCTCTTCCAAGAAGTTTATTACTACCGAATGTATAATATTCTGATTTGAAATGGATTCTACCCACTTCGTGAAGTAATCAGTAGCGGTTAAAATCCATCTATGTTGAGCGCTTGATTGCGGATGGATTTCTCCGATGAATTTCAGGCCCCATTATTGAAATGGAGATTCTTCTTTGACCGGGATCAAAGGTAGTGCAGGGAGATTTTTCTTACCAGAGAACAACTGGCAAGAGTTGCAGGCTCTGACCTTGGCATTCACATCAGTAAATAACTTTGGCCAATAATATCCATCTCTTAAAATCTTGTAGGTCGTTTCCCTTTGGGCGTGGTGTCCTCCACACACTCCTTCATGAAATTCATTTATGACACCTTCTATTTCAAATTATGTTAAGCAACATAACAAGAAACCTAAAGGATCCTTCTAGTACAATTGGCCATCAATAATACAATATTTAACTGTGTGTAGCTTCAAAGTTCTCTCTTTGGACAGAGTCATGTCATTCGGGCACTGGAGGGTAAGGAGGTATGAAACAACATCACAATACCAAGCAGAGGAAGAAAACTTATCTTCAATCCGAATCATAGGGGTTTGCTCATCAAGCTCCTCTATATCTAGGATATATCCATGTGATTCTAGGTGATTTATCCCGAGCGCCATGAATTTTGATTTAGCTAACAGTTTTTCCAGGCCTTGACCTTTGACTAGCTTGGTTGGTTTCACTTCTATATCAAATTCCTGAATTTTAGCTAATCATTGTCTGCTTCTCCCATCACTGTCTAACTGAACTAAGATGTCTTTGATAGCATTAGTTGGCACGCAAGCGATTACCTTGGAATGCATTACATATGTCTTGAAATCCTTGAGAGCC
Source organism: Picea glauca (assembly GCA_000966675.3). NCBI lineage: Eukaryota > Viridiplantae > Streptophyta > Pinopsida > Pinales > Pinaceae > Picea > Picea glauca. The sequence goes on along the minus strand of JZKD02S0311719.1, from coordinate 292,900 downwards.
TTCACTGTTGCGTATGCTTGCTTCTCAAGTATATCGTACCTTAATTCTGCATCCCTGAGGCTTTTTCTGAAGAAAGCTATTGGTTGCTCGAATCATTCCTCTTTCTTTTGCAGGAGTACCATTGCAATAGTATGTTCGGAAGCGAATGACAAGATCGTGAATTCCTTTGTATAGTTTGGAATTGCTAACACATGTGCTTCCACTATATCTTTATTGACACACTCGAAGGATGGTTTAGCTTCAGTAGTCCATTTCACTTCGCTGTCTTTCCTCAACATATATGTAATCATTTTAATTATTTCAGCAAAAATGGGAATGAATCTTCTCAAAAAGTTGATCTTTCCTAAAAAAGATTGAATTTCTTGTATGTTCCTAGGAATATTAATCGTGTCTATAGCCTCAACTTATTTAGGGTCGACCTTGATTCCTTCTTTTGACACTATATGACCCAAGATGTTACCTTCTTGCATAGTGAAATGTGATTTCTTGTGATTAAGAGACAAACTGAACTTTCTGCATTTTTTGAAGGTCCACCTGAGGTGTAGCAGATGTTCTGCATTAGAGTTAGAAAAAAATGCCAAATCATCAAGATAAATAACAATAAATTTGTCTTTCTCACCAACGAACGCGATGTCCATCACTCTTTGAAAAGTAGCCCCTACGTTCATCAAACCAAATGGAATTTTATTATACATGAAATTTCCCCATGGAGTGGTAAACACAGTCTTTTCTCTATCATGTTCATGGACAACAATTTGATTGTATCCATAAAAACCATCAATCATGGACATCCTGTTAGCTACAACTACCTTTTCTAGGACATGATCCATTTTCGAGAGTGGGTAGTTGTCTTTGAGGAACGATCGATTTAATTTTCTGAAATCCACACAGAGCCTTATTTCACCATTTTTCTTTCTAACAGGGACTAAATTCGCTACCCATTCGGAATACCTGAGTGGAATGATAATTTTCACATCAAGAATTTTCTTGACTTCCCTTTCTACCATTGGCAAGAGAATAGGGTTTATCTGATTAATTTTTTGTCTGAAAGGTTTAATACCATGTTTTGGAGGAATCTTATGTTCGATAACAAAGGTATCATAAGTTTTCAAATCATCATAAGACCAAGCCTTTTGATGGATGACGATGCTCCTGGTCTATACATCAACGTGCTCCAAGGCCCAGCTTATCATGTCATTATAAGGCATGAGCCTCGATCGTGTCGCTATTTTGTGTAGCTCCAACTGCGCTATATGTCTGATTTTAGTTGTATAAGTGTCGCCCTCTTCTTCGGCAGAGTCATTGGGACAGTTGATGATTTCACGCTCTATAATCTCGAACAAGATTTTTTGTCATTTTTCGTGGTGCCATAACTTCTAAGGAGACAGCGTGAAATTATCTGTTGCAGAGAAAATCCATGAGTCTTTCAAACAGATAAAGCTTGCTAATTGCAGAAGGTGAAAATGAATTCAAAATCGAAGTTCTTTTATTCAAAATAGAGTCATCGCTTTTCATATAGCTTCATTGAAGGAAATTTATTAATGTTTGATGGGAAAGTCTACCTGGAAATCCACGATCCACATTTGAATCATTATCCTTAACTAGTCATAAATGCCATCAATACTTCGACGGTTTGTGTTTGGGAATTTTCGATGTGACAAAGTGGGAAACTCATGAATCCCGAATTCACGAAAAGATTAGTCTTTGAATAATCACTTGTAAAATTTTAATTAATCATGTTTAAGATGGTGCGTTAACTTCAAGTATTTCAGGAGCTAGGAATTTAGATACTTTCAATGTATCTCGAGAGGGATTTCCCGAAACCCAAAATGCGAAACAATTAATTATCTTTTGATCATGGTTAACTTAATTATTTAATGTTTAATACTCCATCATTTTGATATTTCAGTGATTCGTTAATTCATTCTTTGTTAACATCCTGAAGGATCATCTCCCATAGTGATGTGTCATAGACTAGGTCATTCTGACGTGTCGAGGAAAGGGAGGTGCCATGTGTTACTTGGCATCGTGTGAATTATCCAATGAAAAAGTTAAAAATGGGTTCCACGTGGCAACTCAGGGAAGACTCGAAAGGTACACGTGTCCTACGACCTATGTCTTAAAAGGTTTAGAAAAATATGTGAGCAGACACCTTCGGGTTTTAGATTTTCAGGGTTTCTATTGTTAAGACTTATTGAAACATATTAAGCGTGGAGCTCTAAAACGACCACTAGAGATTTACCTCTTTAAAATTCAGACAGCTCCAAAATTCCGAAGGTATTAGGATCGTTTGATCAAAAGGAAAAACTTATCAACGACGGATATTATGCATGCCTTATTATTTATCAACCAACAAATGAATTTGATTTTAAAATTAAAATGTCATTTACCAATTTTCAGTTTTCTTTGGGTAGAATTATATTTTCATGAGGTCAAAAGTATAGGGCTCAAAAGTTCACAATTGTATGTGTTCCAACATGCCGAACTCCCCTGCAGCTTATGTGTCAAATGAAGATCAAATCATGTTGTTGGATTGGATAGTGGATGGACTTCCCCCAGGGATGTAGGAGCTTGAGGATGGTACGAATGAGATGGATCCACGTGGATGCCACGTGGCCCTCAACTAATACGCTCGAAGAACTTCGGGAGGCCATAACTTGCAATCCAAAGCTCGAATTTGAGCCTGATAGCAGTCTTTGGAAATCTACGATTGAGTAAACGAGGATGGAGACCTCAGAAAGAGGATTCAAGATGTTTAAGGAAAGAAAATTTTTGATGCTCCCTCCCTAGAAAGGGCACTTAGGGGTCGAGTGTGTTACAAGTATTCTATTATTTTATTCATTAATAGAAGTTGGGTTTGATTATATTATTGTGCTCTCTACTATATTTCTATGCGTGTTTCATTCCGTTCCCTATACAATCTAGATCATATCAAATTCATGATGATTCTCAAGTTTTATTCTCTAAAACTATGTTTTCACCTCGAGGAATTTGATCCCTCTCAGTGTTTGGTAGATCCATAATTAGGATGGATTTAGGTTGATTTATAACAATGGGAAGTGATTCATCATTTATCTACATACATTAAATTGAATAAAGTTTTTTTTTTTTTGTTAGAAATGTTTGTCACTTGTAGGGCCAACATTTCAACAATTGGCTAAGAAACCATAACCCAAGGGCATCTAAGCCATCAAAATCATCCGGGGTGGGATGCACCAATCCTTAACATAACTGGATTTTTGGGTGTCACCTCCCGACCATAAGGGTATTGGACTCAGGTCGCCTAAACGAAACCCACACCTTAACCGGTTATGCTAGAGAGAGTTGATAGAAAAATTATTTTGTTACTTGACCCCTACTAGGGAAAATTAATCTTAAAGTGTAGAAACCTTGTGAATCTTACTAGTCCTTAATATTTAAACTAGTAGGTAAAATGATTTTATCCTATAGAATTTGGGTGAATCATTTTTAGAAAAAATGGAATTTAGAGATTTTTTTTAGGGGGGAGGGGAAACATCGAAAATTAGCCCTTGGGGAAAAATTTAGCCCCTAAAATTTTCCCTAATATCTACCTCAACTTGCAACTACATCATTGTGTAAAAACAAAACCTAGATGATAATATGCAAACAAGCATAGTTCAAATGTTATATCGTTAACATATTTCCAAAATTTCTTTACATAGAAGGAAGATAGGTGGATAGGTTTTAGCCAAACAACAACAATTTAAGATCTTACTCACAAAAAAAAATATTTCATATACTTAGAATACCTAACACTATGAGATTATAACCTTGTGTTGCTAAGGACCAATACCATTGCAATTATAATGTCCCTTATCAATACTTTTTAATATGTACTTTTATTCCATTATTAATTTCCCTAGGAACTCTCATGCCCGTGCCCCTCATAATGTCAGTCCAATTTCTCTACCTAGCGACCGGAGATACACC
>JZKD02S0311719.1:275788-288939 GCA_000966675.3 Picea glauca | reverse complement strand
TGGCCCCGGAAGTTAAAACCTGCTAAAAATAGTAAATTGCCAAAATGGCCAGAAAACTGTTTTGAGCCATTTGGAAAAGATGGGTGGCCCCCGATATCCACCTGGATCAACAAGGCAATAAAGGATATCAAACTTATTGAGTTTGGCATGCCTGACGAACTCGTCAACTTGCACAACACAATCAAATCGCACACCAAGCAAGATTCATCATGGGCCAATAAGAGAGCCAGGTCAGGTGCGATAATTTATGGAACACCCAATCAAAGCTCGGCTATACTGCAATAGTTAAGTGCTAGTCGGGTCAAGTATCGAGCACATGTGGTAGATATCAGAGAGATTTATGTGGCCCCGATGGAACAACATATATTCCCATACGCCCATACCTATGAGGGGTTGTTCATCAACTGGTCGGAGTACGAGAATAGTCACCCTTTTAAAGTGATATCTTGAGATGACTCTTAGATAAAATGTTAGGAGAGAACGCCACGTGGTGAATTTTGTTTTTCTTATCTACACTTTAGCCGTTATTTTTAGTTAATTTTATGTTATAAATAAGAGCATTGAACGATTAGTTAAGGGTCAATGGTTGTTGCAAGAAACTCTCATTTCTGGTTTTGTTAAGAATTATTTTGGAGCTGCCTTTAATTGAGAAGTCCTTGTGGACGAGAGACAAGTTTATGTTTTCATCAAATGCATGTATGATTGGATGTGGAGAAGAAATATTTCCTATTCTGTCTCATGAATGGGTGCAGTAACGAGTAAGAGATATTAAATCTATTGATAAGTTATCTGATGCAATGTTTTACAGTTATTTCTTTAATGATGAAAAATGAATCTTTGTGTTATTATGTGATTGATGATTAGAGTAGAGCGAATTATTTTGCTTACCATTGTTTATCACATGCATTGTTTCTTCTGATAACTCGTATCTTAGTCAGTAATTGGAATATTCACATGGTTAATGTATTAGTACTAGGCCTGTGGTATACGATCATTGTCTGCATGCTAGGGTGTAAGGGTTATCCCAAACCCAAACTCTTCTCCTTTAGTTTAAGTTTGTTCCCATTTGTTGCCTAGTTGGTTTATATTGACTTTCCATCTTATACCAGTCACACCAAATGAAAATACAAAAAGAGAACATCCGAACCAAAGGAGAGTCCTTCAAAAGAAAACATAAAGCCCATCAATTAATTGGCTGGATCGCAAGATCTAGAGAACCATCCCACTATTAAATGCTGCAGAGTCTAATTGGGCCTCGGTAGCGAGTTTGGTTCCTGTTGTTGAACTAAAGGGATTTAGGACCCATCAACACGTCATTCATGGGTCCACATCACCCTGGGTGACATCATCTTTCCACGTTATCCCGTTGACCACGTCAATCTATGTATATGATCAAGGAGTTATACAATAAAGTGGACTTAGCTTTATGGGAAAGGGGACATATTACTGTATCATATTAATGGAATGTAAAGATTACAACCTGAGCCTTGATGTTGTAAACTTCCTTTCGATGGCCCTTGGCTCCGACACACACACTTTCTCACTTGCATGAAGAAGATCAACCACCTTTGATAGACTTGCTGGAGTTTCCTAGCTGCTGTAGCTTCAGTCCTTCATACAATATTTCACCAATTCTCCAATGAATCTTGCTTAACCTTGTTTGCTTCTTGTTTCTAACTTTTTCCATGAGAATTCCCTCAATATATAGGAGAGAATGAATTAGTTACTTGGATAAGAATGATCCCAAAATATCAGGGAATCCAGTACTAGGATAACCATTCGAATGCCATCTCATCCTTCTAGAAGATTCCCTTCTAGAAACATCGAGAATTCATCTTTTTCCCTTCTTTAGAAAGATTTCTCACCCTAGCAGTTCAACACAGTGCGGACTTCTCACACCCTGGCTTAAGGAATCCTATGAGAATCATGCATTCTCGCAGGAAAATATACTAGAAGCCTGTGAACATTCCTCAAAAATATGATTTCTAGAAAGAGTTGAAGGTAACTTTTCTCAGGAGAAAGTTCTAATGAAGAGCCTGAGTACACCATCATCAATACATCATCATGATGACAAAAATCATAGGTAACAACCTTCCAAGCCTTTTGATCTCACGGTCAAGGTGTGTCCATGAAGCCCCTGGATCTACGACCTTTGTTACTTCTTAACTTCGACGTTCAGGGAGTTCGTGGTGTGACTTCCTCCTTTATCGTGGAGTGGTCAACGTTGGCCTGATCATGGTCTAGATCTAAAAGTCAGGAGAGATCCCGAAGGGTCTCTATGTCTACGGTTCATGTTTATTCCCAGCTCTGACATTTGGGGAGTTTAATTTCATGACATCCTCATCCTCCCAATGTAATACTTCATCAAAGTGCTGACTACAGTATGGATCCAATGGACAAGAGGGATCCCGGTGCATTCTCAAATCGACAGTTCACGTCACTTTGTAACTTCGATGTTCAGAGGTTTCCTCGCCTTGAACCACACTTCCTTCCAGAGTTCCAAACTCCAAACACGTGAAGAACTTTGATCAACGGTCCACGTGCACTCTACATTGGGTGGTCAAGATCTACTATGACCTTCTGGCCTTTGGGAGTTCTCAAACCAAAGTGCAACACACCTCAGATATTTCAGAGTGTTGAAATCCAAACCACACTTGATCTATCGCCACGTGCACCTGACGCCAACGACTAGAATTTGATCTGGCCTTCAGATCTTTGCAAAAATTGCACACTCTTATAAGTATTTCAATTTCACTGGAGAACTGAGCTTCCAGATAATTGTTGATCTGCGGATGCATGTCTCTCTACTACCGACGACCCAAATTTACTTCGAGCTCTGGAACTTCAGATAATTTTCCCTTTTTACGACGAACACACAAAATTCGCCGAACTTGTGAAGCCTGAAGGACTCCGAAGGGTTAATACACATGCTTATTTTCCCAATCCAATGATCGTGAAATAATTTGTCTCCTCCCAAACAGATCTGGTCCGCTCGTCCTCCAAACAAAGGAACTCCTCCCTTTCAAGAAATAAATCTCATTATCTTTCCTGAGCTTCATCAGCTTTAAAATACTTAGGCTCTGGCGTCACTTTGCACTCTTTCTCCTGAGCTTGAGACTTAGAAAATCTCTCGCGCACTCCTTTCACTTGGTCACCTTGAGATCCTTGCAATACTTCACTAAGTGTTGTCCATGTGCACACTTTTCACTGGTCTCTCCTTCGAGATTTTATACTCAGACAAGTATATGTTCACTCCTCACATCAGGATTTTGGAAGAGAAACAATGGAAACTTATAGAACATCAAAGGTTCATTCATTCAACCATGAAATACACACACATGCATATAAACTCTAAAAATAGATAACACAATCATTACCCAATTAACTAATAGATAAGAAAAATAAGACATTCAAATCATGCATTTCAATCCAAGTGCAAAGGTAAACAAAATACTTATCTATTATAGTTGATCACCGACCAACTGACTCTAGATTTTCGCCTTTCCACCCAACCATAGGCTCACAAGAATTCATTCTTAGCACTCTGGTCACCCCCACGCCAAGCCATGATATCACTAGGGAACCTTTACAGTTTCTTAGAGGTTCTTTCTCTGTCAGAGATTTTACGAAGTTTATTAGATGCTCCCTCAACATCAAGCTCGTGAGATTTTTCTCAAGTCCCGTTTTCTGTGAATTCTCAGAGATACTTTATCTTGTTCTCTTTAGTAACCATATCAACTTAATCTTCCCATTCTTCTTCTCAGTTGGAGAGCCTCATGTGTTCTTCCTCTTTTTTTATGCATATTTGAGTCATGCCTTCCCTCTCCTAGTGTGCCTCCTTCTAGTCTATCTTTGCGTGTATTATTTTCACACCTTTATCCCCTTTAGGAAGGTTCTGGACCTATCTTGTTCCTTTTGTTAGAAGGAAACTCAAGTCAGTCTGGGCTTGCAGGAAAAACTTCCCTTTGTGGTACTTCAGGCTGACAAATTTTTGTCTCCCCAGCCAGACCCTCCATGCTTCCATTCATTGGGGTGGTTGATGGTTCAACCACCAGTCATTTTCTTATTAGCTGATTTCTCCTTGGGATCTAGATGAGGCTTATTATTTCATCAAGGAGAAAATTGGGTCATTTTGACATAATGAACCCTCTCCACAGTTTCCTCACTCTTTTTCCTCTGGTGATATCATGGCTAGTAATTCAAGGTTTCACCCCTACAGTCAGTCATTGGAAATCTAAACAAAATATACATTTACATTATTCCCATGCCATAGCATGGTGATCATAATTAATGATTAATTACAAGCTGGGGGAAACATGTTTATTACAATCCCCTCCCCCTTAAAAAGGAACATCGTCCTCAGTGTTCTTTCTCAGTAACATATACCATTCCTTTGTCATTCAACTGCTTCAGAAATATTGATCCTCTTCCTTGATCAGGTCCTTTCCAGACTCTTGGTCTTCATCAACTTTCTTCAATAATATTGGACAACAAGCATATTAATCACAATTTCATGCGAAAACACTTATTATTGTGCAAAATTCAAGAGGAAAATTTTCATAATCTAGCACAATACTTATGTGTGCAATCCGTGTATTTGCAACCACATGGTTGTCTTATTATCCGGGCTCATTGTTTTTCCTGGACATACCCATTGTGTGCATGATCCCAATCGATAGTTTATAAGAATTATCAAAGTCTCATATTCCTTGCGGTCACTCACCCTCTAAGCCCAGGCTCAGACATACCCTTCTCTGCTATATAGTCCCTTAGGCGATCCATCTTGTCTTTCCAAGGATTTCTCACACAAGAATAATTTCATAGACTTCATTGAGCCTTACAGTCGAGGCATCCCTCCGACTTGTGTTTCCACAACAAAACACATTCTAGGTGATCATGTCTTACCACGAGGTTCTCCATTCCCAATCAGTAACCTTTTTCATTCTTTCCAACTTGACAGCCTTCACCTATCCTCCTGAGATAGATATTTTTCATCTCACCTGTATCAAAGATATACAAAAATTATGAGATATTATCATCAATTTAAAATTTAGAATTTTCTTGCAAATCTGTCACCCACGGATTCCAATTTCCACATTTATTTTTAGATCTGTTCCACACAGGAACTAGATTCACAAGTATGGGACTTCCTCCCCATAGTAGTTTAACTCATTAGGAAATTAGTATTCCTTATGGGCTTACAACACTGCCATATCTAAGACCCTTTTCTTCCTGAAATTTCAACATTCCTCAACCAAACAAATTGTTAGTTTTCATGCACATTATATTTTCAAAACTATGCATGCTAACAATCAAAGTTATTTTCATCTATTCAAGGATACAAAGAAAATGGAAATATCATTATTTACGTATGCATCCTTTCAATATACTAAATTTTCCAAATGCAATGCAAATATCAAATGTCTTTAATCAGTGTGGCAATATTCATGGCCACATCCATACCCAATGTATCGTTACATTGGGTTCAATTTTTCCATACTTATGAGAAGCACCTTGTCAGGGTGTGTTGTAGCTTAACCAACCTCTTCAGCATAGGGATTATTCATTCTCGTTCATTATTGCAGTAGGACTGTACTTCCTACTACAAGATGATCATGATCCCAAATCAACACATATGAAACTATAAGTTTCTCTTAAATGCACCCAAGCATTCTTCCTTCAGTAGAAACTAGGGTGTCAACACTCATGGCCACCCAAAATTTTCTTTTCTTTAACACCTATACAATGTAAGTAAAATATTGGAAGGTCCTCCTTCCTCAATGGAAAATCCATTGTCTTCCTTTTATGCAAACATGCATTCCCTCGAAGTAATTCCATGCAATGTGCTAACTATGAGCACCTTTATTCTCAATCTCCCTAGATTGGTCATTGTACCCATGGTACTCTTTACTCATGCATTTTCTTGCAAGGATTATAACTCATCCTTGACTAGCATAGACTTCCTCTATCTATTGTTCATATTCTTCTTTCCCGAATCTTACCCTGCTTGGGTAGCAATAGCATACAACAACCACTCACAATTATTTGCATGTCTTTAAGATAATGAAATATTTTTAGAAGGGATTCTTACCAAATTCCTTCATTCCTTATGCCACATAGTTATGGAAATTTTTATACATGCTCTAGATGTTAGTGCCCTCTCTGATATTACCTCATCAATGGTGCTTTATGGGGACTTTTAAAGTCCCTTCATCAATTTTTTTTGTTTAACAACAACCTTCTCATAGTCATCCTTTGCTTGAGGTTGTCCATCGTTGGAAACTATATTTCTCAATAGTTCTAATTCCTTTCTACACATATCATGCATCATAAATATATTAGTTTTTGTGTAAAAAAAAATGCATGTATCATAACATTCTAGTCAATAAAACATTTTCAGATAGGCACTTCATCCCATTATCCTTAATGTTTTTCATGAGTGCAACACAAACAATTCTCAATTTTTTATACAATCATATAACCATCATCACTATGGTGTCAAAACATTTAATTTTATCAGCACACCAGTTTCTCATTCTAGAGAAAATATAATATACAACAAGAAAGGAGTTAAGGGTTCTTCCCCCTTTTCAAATCCTTCTACACAGTCTAGGACTTTCAGTCCGTCTGAGTTACTCCAAGGCCTTACTATCTTTACTTAACATGACTCATCCAATCCTATTCATTTAATCATACTCGGGGGTTTATTTTCCTTTTACCAGATGTACTGGTTTCCACAATTTCTCTTTTAAGACCTACAACTCTGTAAGAAATTTAGAGTTTTTAAAGTGAGAAAAGTATTCCTCCTTTTCCCCTTCTTTGATTTTGGAATTTACTCCATGTTGGGATATTCCTACTCTTTTCCTTGAGCATCCTTGGTTAGGCTCACCCTAACCTTTTGAATACATCAACATGCTTCAACAAAAAACTTTTTGTTCATAATGAATCATGAATCTATGCATTCTACACATTACCATTCAGTTATTAGAATGGTCAACATTCATTTGTTACTCTTCCATTCATGCATGATGTTTTAAAATGTAATCTAAGATTCTTATATATATATATATATATATATATATATATATATATATATATATATATAGTCTTGCATCCCACTGCTCAATTCTCAACAATCATTAAGTTTGTGACTCTGTTCTCTCGACAGACTCTTCACACAATTCCTCCACAGGGAACTCCTTCAGCATGCAACTTTTTTATTGCATATCCTTCACTATCTGTGATGGCCTCAACCTTGAGTTAGATCCAGTTGTTTACCAAATATTTCCTAAGGAATATAAACATGCATCTTTGTTATGCCTCCAGATTATTTATCCACTCATATTCCTTGTTTTATAATCTTACATTCATGATGCACTTAACCACATGCATAATCATAAATAATTTAACTCATGATTGTTCATAATTTTTCTCATGCAGTCCTCAAAGGCATAATCATGTTTCCTTTTATCATGACAATAGAGCATCCTTTCTCATTTATTCTTTCATCTGTTTATTCTAGCCCTTCCTGAGGAAATGGAACACATTCCCCTTAAGCTATCATTCAAAATCAAACTTTCATGACTCTTTAGAATAGAGTCGGCCATGCATCCATGGTATTCATTCAATCTTGGCAATTGCAATTCTTACCTTACATGTCACTCATTTAGAAAGTCACATAGTGTCTTTAGTATACATATTCTCATACATCATATATATGCATCACTTTCACATTTAATATCCTTCATATCTACTTGGTATTAATATTAGTCTTCATATCAAGCAACTCACATTGCATAAAATTCGTGCACTCAAGCATATACATACATAGCTTAACATTCATCATGCAAGCTCATTTCTTGTACCCTTTCCATGTCCTTCATGGACATATCAAACTTCCAGATCCTTCTCCCAAGGATCTTACTGCCATTTTCATGAAAAGTTCCATAGAGGTACTCAACATTGAGCTTCCCTCTTGGTTGGGAACTTGCAATCATTCACATGAAATCCACCTGGAAGTTTAACATACATAATTATAACTATGTTTCCCTTTCTACACAATAACAACTAGCAAGAAAACACTCTTGCCTCAACTTCCATGAAAACATTTCCCACTCATAAATACAATTTGGGAAATTATAACCATGCCCAAGGTAACAAAACAACCAATCTAGCTTCCAACTGGTCTTGATCAACAAACCTTTAGATCAAGGAAATCCTTTTCTAGATTCCCCTCACTAAGATCCAACTATATCTATATGGCTACCATCCACAACTGGATGTCAATCTAACCCATTGGGCATCTAGAATTCCCCCAACACTTCCTTTACCACATTCAAGATCAACATTTAATCAACCATTTTACCTTATTTATAATAAATTTTAATGTCTAATAACATTTGGACTATTCCCCTAAATCCCAAATACAATTTCAAAGTATGTTACTTACTAAGTATTCTAGTTCATAACTCTATAGTATCTTTAGATCATAATCAATCTTAACCATCACACCTAGAATTATTCTTTATGTTCATCAGTAGTCAGGGATGGAGGTCACTCTCCTCCTCCCACAAGAATCCTAGTAGATTAGTTTCCCATCCACCAAGCAAGGGAGGATGTTGTGATTTCTCACCCAATCACTCTATAATTCTACAACTTCGTTTATCAGCTTGATTATAAAAACACTTCCCAACAATTCCAGTACCCAAAAAAAAAATTATGTTTCTCAATTCCCTTCGAAACCTAAGAGTTGTGCATGCTGTCACTTTTCATAGAATGGTCACCAGACTCATTCCTCTTGCATAGACACACCCTTACGTTAATAAGGATACACACTACCCTAGCACAACCATGATATTTTGAACTCACTCTTGTCACTTCACTCCTACCTTCATGAAGGTTGTTCTCAATCTATAGGGTCCCTTTTTGCTTGCTTACTGGGTTATTCCAACAACATTTTTCATCCATTATAGTTCAAGTAATTTGACCTTACCATTTCCATCAATCCTCTAATTGTGAGGGATCATACACATATATAAGTTTTAATCCTTCATTAAATAATTAATTATTACTGCTATGGATCCTTTCAATCCATTCAAATATAAGTATTTCTATTAGTGCCCATCAACATAATCCCACTCCTGTAGGATTGGCCATCATTTCCAAAAATAAATGGTAGGATTCCTTTGCCACAGACTAGCATAATTCAATGTTGTTGGGTAAAATCCCAATTGAATTTTAATCTACATCCTTCTTCTTAATGAACTTATGCATAAAATTTCCATACGATAGTGATACTCTCATCAGGCTCATTTTAGCCTTGGTAAACTAGTCTTATGACTGTTCATCGACGCATCCAGGCCTGTGTATGAATCATGCTCTTCTAGATAGGGTAGGGTAGTATGCCCTCTCCCTTAAAGTTTTCTAATAAAAAAAAGAACTTGAATCTTTCTTGAGCCCAAGCAGGCCAAGTGTTATTACCATGCTATGATACCAATTTGTAATGCGCTCGACCCCTAAGTACCCTTTCTAGGGATGGGGAATCAAAATTTCTCTTTCCTTAAACATCTTGAATCCTGTTTTCGAGGTCTTCATCCTCACTACTCAATCATATCTTTCCAACGACTGCTATTAGGCTCAAATCCAAGAATTGGATTGCAATTTATGGCCTCCTAAAGTTATTCGAGCACTATTAGTTGAGGGCCATGTGGTTTCCATGTGGATCCATCTCATTCATACCATCCTCAACCTCCTACATCCATGGGGGAAGTCCATCCACCGTCCAATCCAACAACAGGATTTGATCTTCATTTGACACATAATATGCAGGGGAGTTCGGCGTTCGACACTTCAATGCTGAACAACCCTTTTTGTTCTACACATAAACCCTCTGGAGTCCTGAAATCCCCAACTCCTGAAGGAGCACAAAATATTGCCACATGGCTCTAGACTTCAGACATTCCAACTTATCTATGATACTTCACCCAAAACCATTGGAGTCCCGAAGTCCCAGACTCCTGAAGGGTGCACCCTTTCTCGAGGTGATGTATTAAATGCAGAGGTAAGTACAAGTGGGTCCTGAGTACTCAACTCACCAGTAAGAATAACGAATGCATGTCAGGGAGGTGACACATGGCCCCTTCAGTGGGTGACACATGTCACATTTTAATGGACATATAGGGTCTGCAAAACATACGAATCCAAGTGACACATGGAACATCATTCATGGGTTCATGTCACCCTAGGTGATGTCAGCTTGCCACATCATCTCGTACCTATGACCTTCTAAGATTTTTTTTCTCATGGTCAAGGTGTGTCCATGAAATCCATGGATCTATGGCCTCCGTTACTTCGTAACTTCGGCGTTCGAGGAGTTCATTGTGTGACTTCCTCCTTGATCCTGGAATGGTCAGCATCGTGCTGACCATGGTCTAGATCTAATGGTTAGGAGAGATCCCAAAGGGTCTCTATATCTACAGTTCACGTTTATTCATATATCCGCCATTTGGGGAGTTTAATGTCATGACACCACCGTCCTCCTGAAGTAAGACTTCGTCGAAGTGATAACTACAATATGGATCCAATGGACAGGAGGGATCCTGATGCATTCTCAAATCGACGGTTCATGTCACTTTGTAACTTTTGTGTTCAAAGGTTTCCTCACCTTGAACCACACTTCCTTCCGTAGTTTTTAACTCTGAAGATGTGGAGAACTATGATTAATGGTCCACATGCACTCTACAATGGGCAGTCAAGATCTAATCCAACCTTCAGGCCTTTAGGAATTCTCTACCCAAAGAGAAACACACCTTAGATCTTCTGGAGTGCCGAACTCTGAACCACACTTGATCTGTCGCCATGTGCACCTGATACCAATGGCCAGGATTTTCTCTAGCCTTCAGAGCTTCGTGAAACTTGCACACTCTTGTGATTGTACTTTGATTTCTCTAGAGAACCAGGCTTCCAGATAACCTTTGATCTACAGATGCCTTTCCTTCTACTATCGACGACCCAGATTTACTTCGGTCTCTAGAACTTCAAAGAATTTGCCTCTTTTATGATGAACACACAAAATTCGTCGAACTCGCGAAGCCCAAAGGACTCCAAAAGGTTAATACCCACACTTATTTTCCCAATCCAATGGTCATGAAAGACTTTGGCTCCTCCTGAATGGATCTGGTCTGCTCATCCTCCAAACAAAGGAACTTCTCCCTTTCAAGCAATAAATATCTTTATCTTTCCTGAGCTTGGTCAGCTTTAAAATAATTAATCCCTGGCACCCACTTTGCGCTCTTTCTCCTAAGATTGAGACTTAGAAAGTATCCCATGCACTCCTTGTGCTTGCTCACCTTGATATCCTTGCAACACTTAACTAAGTGTTGGCCCTGTGCACACTTTGCACTGGTCTCTCCTTCGATATTTTATACTCAGAAGAGCATATGTGCACTCCTCACACCAGGATTTCGGAAGAGAAACAATGGAAACTTATATAACATCAAAGGTTCATTCATTCAACCATGAAATACACACACATGCATATAAACTCTAAAAATAAATAACACAATCATTACCCAATTAACTAAGAGATAATAAAACTCAGACATTCAAATCATGCATTTCAATCTAAGTGCATAGGGTAAACGAATACTTGTCTATTATAGTCAATCACTGACCAACTGACTGTGGGTGGTCTCCTTTCCACCCAACCATAGGATCAGAGGCATCCATTCTTATCACTCTGTCTACCCCCATGCCAAGCCATGATATCACTAGAGAACCTTTGCAGTTTCTCAGAGGATCTTTCTCTGTCATAGTTTCTATGAGGTTTATCAGATGCTCCTTCAACATCAAGCTTGCGACATTTTTCTTAGGTCCTTTTTTATGCGAATTCTTAGAGATCCTTTCTCTTGTTCTCTTCAGTAACCATATCATCTTAATCTTTCCATTCTTATTCTTAGTTGGAGAGCCTCACACGTTCTTCTTCTTTTCTTCTGCATATCTGGGTCATGCATTCCCTCTCTCGGTATGTCTCCTTCTTGATTTTCTTTGCATGTATTCTTTGCATGCCTTTATCCCATTTTGGAAGGTTCTGGACCTGTCTTGTTCCTTCTGTTAGAAGGAAACTCGGATCATTTTGGGCTTGCAGAAAAAATTGGCCTCTGTGGTACTTCGAGCTAACAATTTTATGTCTCCCCAGCTAGACCCTCCATGCTTCCATTCTCTAGGGTGGTTGATGGTTCAACCACTAGTCCTTTTCTTATTAACTGATTTGTCCTTGGGATTAGGATGAGGCTTATTATTTTAGTAAGGAGAAAGGTGGGTCATTTTGACATAATGAATCCTCTCCATAGTTTCCTCACTCCTTTTCCTCTAGTGATATCATGGCTGGTACTTCAAGGCTTCACCCCCATAGTTAGTCATTGTAAATCTAAAAAATATACATTAAAATTATTCCCATGCCATAACGTGGTGATCATAATTAATGATTAATTACAAGCTGGGGGAAACAACGGTATTACAATACCGTAGAACACAAACTACCTAGAATGGTGGTAGTTTATCTTTGAATAGATAGAGAGAGATGTCAGATATGCTCATTTGAAAAAATCTATTAACAGAGGCCAAAAGAATGGTAATTTAACATAAAGAAAGAACCATAACTATCAAAAACCCTAACCCTAGGAGGTTAAGCACTAAATGTTTGCGAGCCTTGATGTGGTCAGTTGATACACTAACTTCCCGAGGGTGTAACGTTTGCATACAATCTTTGTTTGGGTCACACACTAGCTTGTTCAAAATATCTACGTGAAAAGTACAATTTTTGGTAGGCCAAGGGACTTTGTGGCCACTCTTGGCCCCCAAATGGCCAAAAAATCATTTAAGACCTCAAAATGGATTCAAAAGTTTAGGGCCTAAAAAACTATAAGAAAAAATATTAAGATGGAGATCCATGTTGAGTCAGTGGAAGAGGTGGGTGGCCATCGATGTCCACCTAGATCAGTACTCCCCCCTTAGGAGGCAATGTTCCCCATTGCTTCAAGGTGTAATGATCCCAAGCCATTATGCAAGGATCATCACTGTTTTGGTGTCTTTTTAAAACTTTTTCTGAGTGAGGTATTTCGTCAAACACTTTGCTGATCTACCTTTTAGAT
>JZKD02S0311719.1:247341-265191 GCA_000966675.3 Picea glauca | reverse complement strand
AACAATTACTTTTTAAATTTTATTGATCACCACAATAAATCAACAATGAATTTTTTAGCACTAAGAGTCACCCTCAGATTGCGGGAGGATAAGCCCAATACCCATCATAGTTTTTGGTGGATGTTGGTTTTATATGAGTGGAGGTCAATGGAAAAAACTCAAAATATGAATGATGTTCAACATAGAACTGAACAAGAAATGCACAGGGAAGCGAGGGCCACATTATCTTCAGTCAGTGAATTGAGTTTAATTGTGAGCAGAGGGAAGACTTAGTGAGAAAGGTGAACAAGAATGCTATGGGAATTAGGATTTCAAGCATATTGGAAAAGAAAAACTCAGACTTAATATCACTCTTGAGCTCAAGCTTGAGACACTAAAAATATGTCCAAACAACACAGTCACAACAACACAATGATTAAACCTACATCACAATGCAGATACAACAACTTGACTAGATCCTCCATGCCCGATCCATTCAGTGTAAGAGGGAAGAAGATAACAAGGGAGCTGACTAAAAGTGGTCACGATACCACTGTAATTAAACCTACATTACAAAAACATAAAAAAATTCGGACTGACAGTCTATCTCCATGACCAATTCTTCCATCCTTTCTATTTATGGAGTGAAATGAAGTTTCAACCACCATTCCATTTTAATTAACTACCTTCATCGGGAAGGGGACAAGGCTTAATTCGCCACAGACTATCATGCACTGCTAGTGGCCCTTTAAGTTCCCCCAGAAATCTTGAAACCGTGATGGTTTCACTTTGTAACGAACGTGGGCGTTTTCGACCTTTGGTGCAGACCTTGTGAATTTTGCACCCTTTCCTTCATGTGACCTAGGGCCATGACCTGGCACTTATCTCCAAAGGGTGATTCAGGATTTCAGATTTCGAGGATTTTCATACTATGTGACAACATATTCCCCGAGGCCCGATTGACGAAATCACTCCTCTCATATCGACGGTCAGATCTACTATGCATATGACAACTGCAATTTCTTCCTTGGAACCCCGAATCACCGGCTCCACATGATGGGAGCTTACCTTCCTTTTTGGGAACACCTCCCATGTGACCTCAGGCTATAACCCTGGGCCCAATTCCTGGGTGCTTCGTAACTTTGTGCTTTGCAAGACTTTCCCCCTGCTCCATGAAAATCCTTTGATCCACGAAACTGCGAACACCTCAGATTGGCTACCATCTATCCCCTCATATCCACGGTCCAGATTTAGTCTTTTCTTGACCTTTGATCTCATTATTTTTCTTCAACACTAATCTTTGAGCAACTTTCATATTCTGAACACCTGCAAACTGCCCATCTGAACTCCACATGGAATCCCAGTTGTTGGAATCTGTACTTGCCTGCTTGCTTGATTCGAGTTTGGAATGGGTCACTCTGAGTGCTGCACCTTGAGCCCGCAGCTGCGGCCTGTATAAACAAAGACTTGGACGACATACTGGGGACTCAAAGAGACAAGGGACGAGTGACTGAGACAAAGAGGAAAGTGATCAACCTTAGAGAAAACATAAAATCTTAGGGCTGAGACTTCTTAGGTAAGACAACAAGGAAAAACAGGTCATTCAAAAGAACGAGGGCAAATAGAGAAATATTTACAGGCCAAAGGGGGAAAAAATTAAGATTTGGTCTGCGAAAAGGAGAGAGATAGGGAAAAATTACAGACTTAGGTAGAAACCACAAACCCACAAGACTCTAACAAGTTCATGTGATAACATAATTGTATGAAAAATCAATTACATAAATATATTTAACATCAATTACAAGGTTTTATAAATAATAGTGAAGGACACCAATCCATTTTAGACCACCAACTCTAGGAGACATAGATCCCCTTATTCAGGGAACCAACCCTAGGAAGCACCAAGTCCCTCGTCTTTAGGGCACCAACCCTAGGAAGCACCAACTCCCTTGTCTTTAGGGCACCAACCCTAGGAATCACCAACTCCCTTATATTTAGGGCACCAAACCTAGGAAGCTCCAACTCCTTTATCTTTTACAATTTGATTAGTAAGGATATGAATCCTTCCATGCTCCTCCCTTCCACCCTCACTTCATAAGAACCAATAGTCCTTCTTCTTGGACTTTTCTTTTGTTTCGATATTCTTATCTAGATTGTAGATACACTTTCTTCTCACCACTCTTTCTCATTTATATAGTCTTCAAAATGACGTGATTTATAACACATTGTGTCCTTTTGTCTGGACCATCACACCTCTTCATTTAACTTAACCATAATCTCTGAAACTACTGCAAAAATCAACTTCTGCTGAGGCGCTTCCTTCAAACCATTTCATATGACCGACAACGCAAAACCACGGGCTTATTGACTTAAGTGATGTATAATATTTTTCCTTTAATTATCCTATTCCATATGACCATAGGCAGTGACCAGGCACTAGGCCAAGTGAGTGCTTGATCACTTATCAAAATCAACGGTCACATTTTAATCTCCCGATTAGATGGACAGTTCTAATTTACTTCAGGAATTTGGATATTCCACTTACACTATCCTTCCACTGTACTTGATCAATGGTCGAGAATGCTCCCAAAGTGTTCTTGAGATCGGATGACTCATGTCCACTTAGAGACTTTGGCCTTTGGGACTTCGGGACTTAGGCCATTTTTTGGTGATGAAACTCCCGGAGTGACGTAACTTGCTGATTCCACTTGATGACATGGCACAAGTCGACTAACTACCACATGTCACTCAAATTTGTGATTTACACGTACCTGAAATGTCGATTTCATATTGACACTTGTCATTATCTGACTGTGTCCTTGCTGACATGGTCTTCTAGCGTAGTTCTCCCTATGTGGCACATATTCTTATCCTTGATCTAATGGTCAGGATACTTCCTGAAGTGTTTCTCTGATCAGACGACTCATATCCACTTTGGGATTTCAGCCTTCGGGACTTCAGGTAATTCGATTTCTCCACTTCCCATTTCTTCCGAAGTGAGATTCCCTGAAGTGTAACCTCCTCACAACTTTTAACCTGAAATCAATGTTGTTCGTTGATCATGATATTAGATCGACGGTTTGATCTATCTGCGGTGCTACTTTGCCTTGGTTTAAATCCAATGACTCTTCTTCTTTGCTTATCCCATCCTTCCACTTTAAAGTGATCTAATGACTATCGAGAATTCAGGTATTCGAGATCTCATCCCTTTTGCCTTGCTTATCCTATCCTTCCACTGAAATTGATCCATCAGTTGAGAATGGTCCCAGTGTAGATCAACGATTAGGGATGATTGCGGGGTCCCAATTAGCATGATGTTTAAAACTATCATCGAGCTCCACAATGGAAAACTGCTCATTGGTAGTGGAATTGATGCCAACCATAGATCTATTTGGTGGGTGACGATCGATGGTCTAGACTAATTGTGGGATTAGAATTAGCACTTTGTTTAATTCTCTCTTTTCTCTCCGCAATCAATCCCTTCCCTTGATCTATGCTTTCATATCCGACGGTCATGACTTAATATGATCATTTTGTGGATCAAGCATAGTCGTCGATCTTTGAATCTATAAGATCTAACAGTCTAGAATAACTACGGAATTGGAAATAACATGTTGTTTAATTCTCCTTTCACTCTTTGAAATCTATCCCTACTGTTGATCTGGCGGTTGCATATCAATGGTCCTGATTTGATCTGTTCATTAACTAGTCCTCCAATGATCCTTCTCTTTTAATATAATGGTCTAGACTGATTGTGGTATTGGGAATAAAATGCTTTATAATTCTCCTTTTTCTCTCTGCAATCCATCCCTTCTAAGATTCATGCGCATCATCAACTATTGACATCAATGACAATAGATCAATGATAGTATGTCCAAAAAAAATTCCATATATTGCAATGGCTCGACCTCCTTCTGGTGTTCATTGGCTGGTGAGGTATTGACCATAATTGAAGAGATAGTGACATGCTCAATACTTACTTAGTGATCGACTATTTAGGTGTCGATCTCTGTTGTTGCAATTCCTCTTTTCTCCAACCTAAACCTAGCTGATCCCTAGAGCTATCATTAAGGGTCCCCGATAGGTCGAGAATATCAGTGTCTAAGATACTTTCAACCTCATGGTCTCCCTGCAAAGGGTTCGGAATTGATGCATTTGGATTTGGAGCAGATGTTCACCCTGGTTCTTTCTCCTCTGTAATCAGTATCGGAGTTATAAGTGAGATCTTCAAACTCTCTTCATCATCATAGATAGGTATTAGATTAAAAAGGGTATTAGGAACACCTGTTTCACCTAGTGTTCTTGGAATCTCATGCTGGGTTTGAATGGTCGTCGAGGATCTGGCCTGTGGTGATGGAACTCTGGGATTTTCGAGACCGGTGGTTTCCTCTAGTGCGGTTGAATCTGATCCATTTAGCTCCTCTCTGACATTTATTGGGTTAGCCAGGGTGATCCTCATCATTTCTAATAGTTGAGGATCATTCTCTAGCTACTGGATGGCTCTTTAGGCTTCCTCTAGTAACATCATCCCCCTCCTTTGTGCCTATGGGGATTCTGCTACTCTATTTTCTTCTCTAACCCTGAGAGCTTCTTCAGTCGTTTGTTATATCATTTTGAATTTCTCATCCATACTCATAGGTTTGAACCTAGTCATGTTTGGGTTAGATTTTATCTGTAGTACCTCCTCCCAGTCCTAATCACATTCTATAAAAGTCTCTTCATCAAACTTATCATGTGTGTATGGACAACAAGAAGAAACTTGTGATGCATGCTGGAGAACCAAGCCTTTAGGGTCATGTTTATGGAATTGGCCTATCAGGAACCTATATTCTAGCTGGCTCAAACCCTCTTGTTTAGCTTATGTAGTGTCCTTCACTATGAAAAACCCTACATTGAAACCATAGGGTATGGATGCTCATTTCTTGTCCTTAGGCAAAGTGGTGTTATAGCCCTACAGGATGGTCTGGTAACATATTTCTCCTATGGTGAGCTGGTATGGGACGTGAGTGGGGAGTAAATGTGGTGTGTCGGTGGCCTCAAACACCCTAATATAGGTCATGGTTTCATTTAGGTACTAGTGGCCTAATTTTGATATCATTTTCTTGGCTGCTACATACAGTATTAGGCATTCTTTTTTGAAAATAATGAAATAAAATCGAGCTATGAACTCATCGCAAATGAGAGAATACAATTTATTGTACATGTTTTCCCACATGATGTTGAATTAGACATGTACAGGTAGCTATGTGATGTGCCATCTCATATTCATGGTGGCGAAGACATTCCTCACACAGATCATATCTAGTAGATATGAAGCCATGTGAAAAGCAAGTGCTTCTCCCTCCTTTGGTGTCTGAGCCTGGAATATATCGATGCTCAATTTCTTGGAGATGATTTCTCCCCACTTGAAGATACTCCCATAAATAGATATAGTGTATTCCAGGGGCATCCATGCCTCCGAGAACTTAGCACAATATTTTTCCCTGAATAATTGAAAAATTAGAGCCATTAAGTATATATATGGCTCCCTTAGATTTGTTGTCCCGTACCAGCCGTTTCTATGGTTTGTGAATTTCTTGTCTTCCTTCCACCAGGAGGCCATTAATCAGCTAGTTTCATGTAATTCATAGAAATTCACCATGAAATTTGTGTTCAACTGCTCCTTCGGGTCCCTGATCTTGTAATATTTCTAGACCTCTATCGGGAGAAAAAATATGACACACCCACCATTCTCATCATTTATTAGGCACCTATGCGTGTTTGCATGATCGATTATAAAACCCAGAGTCTCAATGCATGGAAATACTTGGGTTCGAAAGGCTACCATATGCAAGCACGACCACTAGATATTCGAAAAAACCTGGTCGTCGAGCACCCTTACATCTAGGTTGTTGTGGGGGATAAACTCCGGGTAATCTTCCCAGTTAATTCTATTGAAAAAATCTCCCCATTGTGGGAGCATCATTTTTTATCCAGTGGTTACTTATATGTCGCCAAAATTAGGGGGTTGAGAAAACTCCTTCTTAGTCAATTTTTTGATGACCGGTTTTGCTCTGGGAGAAAATTCTAACTGCCTCGCAGCGCCGGGAGAAGATCCTTCACCAATCTCTTTTTCCTTCAATTTTGGTACCCTTGGCAAGCGCCTACCAATTGGATTCCTTGGAGGCATTTTTTCCTATAGAGAGAACAATGTTAGACACTGTGTTGTAGATAGAATTCTGATACATAAAAACGTGATCGACAAAATGAAAAAATTAACAAAAACCTCTTATTCGCACTAGCTTAACCTAGTTTTGAAATTCTAAGAATCAAATACAACTCTTCAGATGTTCTATTCGCTTCTTTGGCTTCTCTGGAAATGAGAAACTTGTGTGTAGTATGTAGGTGTTCAAAGTTGTCTTAGTGATTTAAATGGAGATAATACTTACCTTGTCACATCAGTTATTCAATTTGGTGTGTAGGTGTGTTTCTACAAAATTTGCCACCAGATCCGCATTATGATTGAGATTTAAATGCACTCATAGGTTGGTGGCGCAGGTGCGTGCTATATTGTGGTTCATTGGTGATTTCAAAATCCTGTTGTTCAATCAGCGCACACGGTAGCAATGTATGTGGAGTGAAACATTAATTGGCCTATTAAATGGCAGAATTCGATCTTATTTTTTGTTGAAAATGTCCCATCATTTCACTAATTTAATGGGTAGATCAGGAGTCAACGCTTTTCTTTAAACAATGTTCATTGATAAATATTGGAAAAAACTCCAACGCCAATTCATATTGTCGTACACCGTTGATGCAAAAATGTTGACTTGGAAGTGTGACTAGGACACGGGGAAACCTAAGGTGACTCGGGATGAAACTAGGCCATATGAAATGCCTACACGACAAAGACATATGGAATTTGATATTTGTGTCTTTGTTTAATCGTGTTATTCAGAATCAGGGATTTTCATTAGATAAGGATTTTAACAACAGGTCCTACCCTACTGATGTGGAAAAAATATCAAGGATCGACGATCGACGATACATTTAAACAAGTGTTCTTGACTGTTATCATTGAAATTTCATCAGAAACATTGCATGCAAATGGTTACAGGAATAAAACATCTCCAAACACCTATTAGTTCACCTGTAGCACCAAAAATTCATTTCCAAGGGGAAAAAATATACAATTGGTCAAAAAATTGACATGCGCTGAAACACTAAAGGAAGCGTGTGCACAATGTGTGAGACAAAGAAGCCCGTAGAGTGCACAATGCACAACTGTGTAAGAGAAAAGATGCGCACTCTTATGAATGATGCATTTATGGTTCTTGTCGGCCACTCACCCACTTCTAGACCAGCTCCCAACTTGATTTGACCCTCAAATCCGATATGAATCTGAATGGGGGGATGGTCAAAGAACTAAGGGTGCCCTAAAGGGACCCTTGTACACACTAAGAACCAGTTGGATATTGCCTCAAAGACATGCTATAAATGGAGGCCACGTATGCACTAATAATTTAAGAATCTCATAGTATTGTTATGCTACCTCTATCCTCCCTCAAGAAACCTCTTTTATTCTTGGAGCATTCTAGCAACATCTCAATAAGCTATTCACCTCACCTCTTGAGGGAATATAATTGGATTCTTCACCATTTTCTTTCTAGTTTATCATTGTAAGAAGAGCTCTCAAATAGGGGACTCAAGATCCCTCCCAAGGAGGAAGAGGGGATCCATAAGTCCTCCTTTCTCTACGTTGTTTGCAAACTAATATAGTTATCCATTGGTGGCATAATCATTGGTCATTTGGTTGATTGATTTTGGTTCAAAGTTTCTTATGGATTTTAGTTTTATTTCTTTAGTTATTTCATTAGTTGTTTCTAGCTTAGTTGTTTGTTTATTTCATGTGCTTGGATTTATTAATTCATACACTAACCTTTGTCTTGTCTAGCAGGCCCAACTAGACTTGTAAGTGCCCTTGTTTTTCTCACCCAAGTGACGAAACAAACACAACAGATTGGCGACCATACTGGGGATAAGGTACCAATTTCCTCCGTATTTGGGTTGTTTGAGCACTTCTTTTTGACCCATTTTCCTTGCAGGAACCATAACCGGCCTAGCCTTACTTGTCAGGTGCTAAGTTTGGAGTTGGAAGAGGATAATTCCACTTAAAATCCCCCCCCCTCGACACGTATCAAAACATGCACGGGTGTTCCATCCCACATAAGTGCATTCTGAGCATTGTGCGCCAAAAGCACCGCGTTCCTCTATTTATTCTGTGCAATGTGAACCAAAAGGTCCTAAGTTCTCTTCTCATTGTGCACCCACTGTTCCTCTATCTGAATTGTAACCCGCAGATCTGTCTAGAATTTCAACATTGTAAGAGTCTTTGTGATGATTTGAAGGCCCCTAGCCTTCAAAATATTCCTTTTATGCAATTTATAAATGCACTACACTTAGATTCCTCTCCCACATGAGAGGTTAGTCAAAACATAGGAGCTTAGGGGTTTAAAAGGAACCACATTTCGCTTCTTTTTCTTTAGTTGCCACAAGGATGGCTTGCTTTGATTGTAAAAGTTAAGTCAAGTGTTTTTTCTATCACATATAAAAACACTTGCATTGGGACTAGAAATCAAACTTTAATCATTGAGTATGCTCTTCTCTCACACCATACAATGATCTTGAGAATCAGAAAGGTGATTAAGGGGACATTTCATCTCCCTTAAAATATTTAGGAGAGGATGAAGGCCCCCTAGGGAACCTCTTAGTTTCTTTTTCAAACATCTTAAAATTGTAATGGCCCATACATGCCCACATGTTGCAAAAATAGGATAGTTTTTGAAGCTACTTTCTTAGTTTACATTACTAGGAGAGTTTAAAGATCAAAGTAACGGGCCCATACATGCCCACATGCTTGCAATCTACGATAGTTTTTTGAAGCTTTCTTTGTATAAATCAAATTAGGGAGTTTAAAGGATTGGCAAGGACCCATATGTCCACATGGTAGTTCTTTAGGGATTTTAAAATTCTGCAAGGTTGTACCAATGACATCTAGCAAGATAGGTAATCAATATTTGTAAGGACCACAGGAAGTCCACATGCTGCAAATTGACACCTAACTTATTAAAAATTTGGCACATTTGTTCACTTTCTCACACACGAAGTCACTCCTCACTCACATAATTTCATCTCGAATTGTGGAGGTTGAAGTAGGTTTCCTCCAAAGGGATTCTGAAACATCCCACTATCTCTTGAAGAAATTATCCACACCCATTCAATTGAAACGAGATTGGTTCACACACCCAATCTCTCAACCAACCACATCTAATTTTTTTCTAAAAAATCACTAATTTTTCCTCCATAGGAGGTGCCAAAACATTTGTTTTAGTCTAGGTAGGATCTCGGGGGTAGGCATCCAAATAACCCCCCGTTATCTGGTTCTCACATCTTCAAACATTATAAGTTGACAAATAGGGAGCATTAAAATCCTCCAAGTCAAGTGTTCCTAAAACCATAAGGAAGGGAGATGCCCGTGAAGGGTCGAAGGCCGAGGTCTGGTTGTTCTATGCATCCACCCTTGAGTCACCCAACTCTTGGAAGGGATCCAACCCGTGACCCATTTCTGAGGCCAAAAATCTAAATTCCGCACTTTGACCGTGGTACCTAGTATCCAATTTTAGGACATCTACTGAAGTGGCAATTATGGAATGCAATTGCACCTTGATCAGATTTTGTGTGGCTATTGGGAAATATTTCCATCTCTCTCGGGATATGCACCCTCTACCCCTCATTCTAATTGATTTTTTCATCCTTCACTAGTTCCTCTTCCGGTGGCTTCATACCCCACTGTTGAGTGCTATTGGAAGGTCCAGTGCTATTTGAGAGGAAAGACGTTACGTATTTTTTAGGACACGAGCATTTTTTTTCTTTATTCTCCCATGCAGACAAAATCCACCTACCCACATTTATGCTTCTTGTCAATTGATTTATGTATGATGCTCATTTAATTACATGCAATTATGAGATATATTGTGAAGGTCCAAATTATACAAGTCTCTTGTTCATTTATTGCTCTCATCACCATTTTCACACATTCACTTTGCTAGTCAGACATCATAGGGGACCCACAAAATCCCCGTCATTCCAGACACTTGCAAAATCTCCCTCATATCATAGGAGGATTTCCTAGTATTTCCAACTCACTAACTCAACCATCTCACACCCCTATGAGTGCTACTTTTTTTGGATCAAATTTACTTGGTTCCACTTTACTTGGCTCCAATTCCCAAGGCCCACAATCCACTAGTTCCCCTTCACAAGGAGGCAGGGGGGAAACTTATTATCAAGGGAGAATTACAACCCCACCAAACCCCCCTCAAGGGTCAAGTACACAACCTTCTCACACCATGGCTAGAGATAATCCTCCACCACCACCCCCCATGCCATATTTGGCGTCCTTCAATATCCTTGATTTGAGTAAACTCACAAATGAACCTATATTGCATGAACCCACATGGCCCAATATGCCTACCAAACTACCTTCAGACATTCCCAAGTTTGAAGGAAAATTGTGGGAAGATCCCGCCAACCATGTCATGAACTTTCACTTATGGTTCTCTTGAAACAACATCATGGATAACTCTGTTCACTTAAGGTTATTTCAGTGCGCACTCACTGGTCCATCAACCAAATGGTATGTGGATAAAAAGTCAACAACTCACACAACTTTTGAATCCTTGGCCAAATCATTTTTGGCCTTCTTTCAACTACCAGTTCATCATGACATTGGTCTAGAAATTCTCTTTGAGTGCAAACAAACCTCAACTACACATATTTCTGACCACATTCACGAATGGGGTCGACGACATAGTTTATGAAAAGCATAAACCACCAAATAACAATGTCTCGATTGGTTTCTCAAATTACTTGTCTCTATCCTTGCCAAAGATGTGGCATCCACATTCCCCCAAACCAAAGAGGAAGCCATCAACAAGGCTCAACAGTACGACCTCATTTATGCTCAGTCAAGTTACTTATACACAGTAATACCTGATGCCCCAAGACCCGTACCATTCAGCTAGGACAAACTTAGGATATCTCATGCAGTGGATGGATTGATTAGTATCACAACATACCACAATACATACATCCAAACACCACCTATGTATGGTACACCCCAATATCCGTCGATGTATGGAGGACCCCCTTATTACCCTCCTCCCCCTTATCAACAACCATACCCTGTTTCCCTTCCTCCACCCATGAGTGGACCCTTGCCGACACCCATGATGTGCCTGACCTCTCAACCAAGTTTAGGTACACCCTCTACCTCATCTTATAGCATGGGGACTAGTGAAAGAGCTACGCCTTCCTATGCACCCTACAGATCATTGCCACAAAATAATCTGTATTTTCCATTTCCTGGTCCTCCACAACCAATTTCTCCTCCACCAAGATAACCACATGCCAGAGTTAACTTTGTTCAACCCTCTCCCATTTAGCAATTTCAAAATTTTGAACAATTGAATACGAAAAATCTGGCCCATCAGTCAAATAAAATTCCAAAAATAATGGAAAAAACCAAAACAATAAGAACCCAGGACCAAGGGGAAACAACCCCCAACAAAACCACCCTGAGTGGGGTAACCAAAACCCCCAAGGGGAAAATAAAAACAAGCATCAAGGGAGTAACAAAAATAACAACCTCCGGACGAACTTCCCTTGTGCTCTTTGCGGTGAGCATGGCCATTACACTCACCATTGCCCCCAAATTATCAACTTCAAATGGATGAAAGATTCCATGAATGTGCCACATCCTCTAGCATCACCTGCCCCTCAGCAGGCCCCACAATAGTATTTGAAACAACCACCCCTGACTATGTTGCAAAACCCTATTCCACACCAAGGTGTGATGAATACCCAACATGAGATGCATCCTATCCCATCACCAATGGGACAATATCAAAACCCTAGAAACCCAGTGGATCACAATATCCTCCTCACTAGCGAAGAAGAAATTCTTCTGCAAATGCGCAGTTGTCAATACAGCGCGCCCCTTGAATATACTCCCACCACTCCGGAAGAATCTACAGCTACATCTAGACAACCTTTGATTATTCCACGCCCTAACATTGAACCCACCATTCGTATCCCTCGGATCCCTTTATGACAGAATGTCAACAACCCCCAAGCTAGGGTGACACATAATTACAGTCTGGTCGATGACTTGGTGTAATCTCCTACATCCATGTCATTATTGGAGGTCCTCCAAACCTATCCAAATCAACGGAAATCCTTGCTTTTCTCCTTGGGGGAAGTCAACCCAGTTGATACTGGACTCATCACATTTGATATAGATTGTGGGGAACCTTGTCTCCCCTCTTTGGTAAATTTCCAAATACTAGTCAAGATTCAGAACATCATGGTTCATCGATGTATCATAGATGAAGGTGCATCCACATGCATCATGTCCAAAATTGTATGGAAGAAACTTGGCTCCCCTGAGCTAATACCATTCGCCATCACTTTGAGAGCTTATGATGGACGACCATCCTCTCCTGAAGGGCTCTTTTAAAATGTCCTCATTGAACTCATGGGAAAAACCATCCTCATCAACATAGAGGTTATTGACGCCTCGCTCAATTACAACATTTTGTTTGGATGTAGCTACATGTACACTATGAAGGCCATGGAATCTTCTGTGTTTCGAATGATGATGTTCCCCCACAACAAGAATATCATCACCATCGACCAAGTTTCACATTATGAGCCTAACCACTCCTCCAACATCGATAACATCTTACTTCTTGTCTGCACTAGTTCCGACGCATATCCACTCATGGATAGGGCCCCCAAAATTTTCAAAGACCCATCTTTGCTGGGGGCATACCATGGAGCACCACCGCTCATTCACCTCTCAGCACAAGTGTGTGTCATATATTCTAATGGAACTGAAAGTGGAGATACCATTCTTCCCACTAAAACTTCTCCACCCCTTGACGTCCCACCAATTGAATAAATTCTACCTTAGGAATTACCCAAGAACCCTATGACACCACTTATCCCTGATTTCAGCCTTTCCCAAGGGAAAATCTCGGTTTAGGAGACAATACCCCAAGCCATCACTCAGATTCCATTTTTTTACCCCCACCGGGAGTACAAGCTTTTCAGGTAACCATAATTCTTACCCTTCCCAACATGGTTCTCTCCATTATAGTATGGTATCTACACCCAACCATGATGGTTCCTCAACTATCCATCCCTCCCCAATTAGAGGGAGTCCCGACGCAGATTCCCATACTAACTCCAACTAAACCACCATCACCCCCACCGACTGGCACCACTGTTATGGCTAGGGGTAGCCAAAAGAAGAAATCCCACCGCTCCACTTCCCTCCTGAGTTCAACCCCCTTTCACACTTTGGGAGAGAGAGGGACACCCCACGAATATATGTTCCTCGCTCCTCGAAGTATGTAATTTGATCCAACTCCCTCGAGAAACCACATCGCGCGCCACTTCACCAAGCACACCTAGTACTTCCAAAACTTCCCCTACTATAGGTAGCAAAGGGATGCGGACCAAATTCACATGTGCCATTTGTTCAGTGTATGGCCACTACACTCATCATTTTCCTACACTACCTCAGTTCTGATAGACGTTAATGACGGTACGCCAAATATTTCAACAAGATCCCTCTCCACCCATGTCGTTGGGTATCCATGTCACCGACATCCATTATGTCTCAACCTCAGTCAAAGAATAGATGAGGTGACCTTTATCTCTTTATGAATCACTTGATCATTTCATGTACCAGTGTCCTATGATCATTAAATACATGCGTCATCAAATGACCCTTATTCAACATCATCCAACCACCTCACCTCCTATGTTACAAGTGATTCCCCCTATTCCTTCTCCACATACTGTTCACATCACCTTCCCTGAACATGAGTCACTTCCCACTCCTGCATGGTTCATGGATAGACTGTTTGAGGATTTCCCCCCAAATCCTCCCAATTCCCCAGTTCATTTCCCCTAGGAAATATTACCCCCGACCACAGTTTACAACCCACAATATCTGGATATTTGGTTTATGTCAAGCATGCCATCACACCATAGTTGCGATCCCCCCTCTACATCTTCACCATCTGAAGATAATCACATGGTGAAAGTCACCAATATTACCTCCCTAGACCTCCTATATTCTTGCATTTTCCACTGCGACAAAGATATTTTGGATAAACTAACTACCCCTGATTCCCCATGGAATGCACTCCATAATAGAGCACATTTTCTCTCATAGGAATCCTTTGACCCTCCTAGCCAAGCCTCCATATGTGCAATCTAAACCAAGTATTTTATTCCATCAGGGAATATAGACTAGTTCAACAACCCTATCCCTGCCCCTGATGCTTTTGAAGAAGGCAACATGGACAACATTTCCCCCACTGTCAAAATCGACATTTCCATCAACCCAGGAATCATATAAGAAATCACCATCGGTGTCGCATGCTCCCCTGAAGAACTAACATCTTACAAAGCTCTCTTTCAGGAATACTGGGATATTTATTCCTCGTCATATACAAATATGCCTGACCTCAATCCTTCTATTGTCGAAGATCACAACGACACATGGCCCAATGTCTCCCCAGTACATAAAAATCAATGCCCACTTCACCCATCAAAATCCGCGGCGATCAAAGCCGAAATTGACAAGTTACGCACAACCGAGTTTATATACTCCATCACGTATACCTCATGGGTCTCCAACTCCATCCCCATTAACAAAAAAAGGGGCAGTATTTGTGTCTACACTGACTTTCATGATATCAATCATGCTTGTCCCAAATATAACTTCCCAACTCCTTTAATCGACCAAATTATCGAACACTGTGCAGGCCATGAGGCTCTGTCCTTCATGGATGGGTTCTCTGGCTACAATCAAATCCAAATCCATCCAGTAGATTAGTATAAAATTGGATTTACTACCCCGTGGGGTACTTTTGCATATCGTGTCATGCATTTTGGACTAAAAAATGCAGGTGCTACGTTCCAACGGGCCATGACTTATGTTTTCCATGATCTCGCCCGCATTATCCTCGCTTACTTGGATGACCTCACTGCTCGATCCAAGAAATGAACTCAACATTTAGATGACTTACGAGTTGTCTTCCAACGATGTCCCTAGTACAATATCTGTTTGAACCCCCTCAAGTGTGTATTTTGCATCACCATTGAATTCCTCCTTGGGTTCATAGTCTCCCAACATGGCATCAAATTGGACCCCCTCAAGGTCCAAGCTATCACAGAAATTCCACCACCTAGGAATTTGCACCAACTGCAGAGCCTACAAGGCAAAGCCAACTTTTTACAACGCTTTGTCCCAGATTACGCCACTCAAATACATGGTTTTCTTTGCTTACTGTGTCATGGTATCCCATTTATATGGGATGAACATGATCAAACCACATTTGATGATTTAAAAGAACGCTCTCCAATGCCCCTTTGATTAGTCCACTCGACTATGATCATGATTACATCCTCTACTTTTCGACCTCAACCATCTCAGTAGCAGGAGTTCTCATCCAACTAGGGGACGATGACCATGACCATTTCATTTACTACATCAGTAAAAATATTTCAGAACCACTCCTGAAATACAATCATGAGGAGAAACTCCCCCTCGCAGTTGTCCTCGCAGTCCAGAAACTGCATCATTATATCTTGCTTCACACTACCAAAGTCATGGTAGATTCCAACCCCATGCAATACTTTCTTATTCGATGACAGATCAATGGAAAATTTTCTTGATGGATAGTCATCCTTCATAAATACGATCTAGATTTTTCAAGTCCCAAAATCAAGAAAGCACTTTTTCTCACCGAACTCATCACGACATTTCCCTCAGACGCTAAAAGTTCACCCGTCAATACAGAATTTCCCAATGAAAACCTCTTCTACATCCCCTCGAATGAGCTCTGGTATGCCGACCTTCTCATCTAGCTTAGGACACATAATTTTAGGTCTCATCTCTCGTGAGATGATCATCGACGCCTTCACCATCAGCCCCCTTGGTACCTCCTCATTGGTGATGTTTTGTATCAACGTGGGGTCGACACCATAATCCACCGATGTTTGACCATCAATGAAGCAGATAGAGTCTTGAATGATTTCAATAGCATCGCTTGTAGTGTCCACGTCTCAGGTATTCCCACCACCCAAAAATTCATTCGAGCAGTATACTTCTGGCCCACATTGTTTCATGATTGCATCCACGTTGTCAAGCGATGCAAAAAATTCTAGCTTTATGCAAACAAAGCATGAGTGTCACCCGCTCATCTACATCTAGTCATCACCGCCGACCCCTTTTGCAAATGGGGAATTGACTTCATAACTTGCAACCCTCCATCTAGTAATGGACACAATTACACCATCATGGAAGTTGATTAATTTACCAAATGGGTCGAAGCCATGCCCACCTTCAACAATACCGCTGACACATCAACACAGTTTTTCTTCAACCACTTTATTACCCGTTTCAGAGTTCCACTACAGTTAGTCTTTGATCACAGTAAACACTTTGAGAATGAGATCTTTGTCAAACCCTCCTAAAGGTTAGGCTTCTCTCATGATTTTGCCTCCCGATACTACCCTCAGTCCAATGGATAGGTAGAGGCTATTAACAAAGTCCTCAAAACCATGTTGCAATGCACTGTCAACAAACATAAGACCAACTGGCATCATATGTTGTTTTCAAGATTATGGGATTATCACAAGATAGTTAAAACTACCACTAGTTTTACATTGTTTCATCTCATCCATGGGATTGAAGCCACCCTCCCCATCGAGTGAGAGATTCCCACATTGTGCACCACCATCGAGCTATTACCTGACACTACTCCATTGGAGCAACGCTTGTTGAACTTAGATTCACTGGATGAAGATCACCATTCTTCCTTACAGAAAAATGAGGAATCTAAGAAAGGATCGAAAGCCACCTTAGACTGCCATGTCAACCTTCACTCATTTAACAAAGGAGATCTCGTCCTAGCCTACAATATCGCTCACGATACTCTCATCATGGGAAATTTGAGTCATTATGGCATGGACCCTACATCGTCCAACAATGCCTCACTAAATGCGCATACATCCTAGCCTCTCCAGAAGGATACCCTCTCAAAGAGCCTATCAATGGGTTGTACTTAAAGAAGTTTTACGCATGAGCATAGTCATTTTACACTAGGATTATTCTTCGTACACATTTGTATATTTTTTAGTCTTATTTTTTCACCTCCACTCCTCATGTCTAATCTACCATTCATGTTATTGACAGATGTCTCCTCCATCGGCCTACCACATCAGTTACACTGACAGAGCTAATCATTGGAAATAGAATCTCACTTTAGCTGCTTGGGCCCTCTACACCCCCTCACATGAACTTCTCCACTCCAAAGACATATGTTTGGGCTCAACAACCAACAACCATCAATAATACATAGTCTTCATTGGCCTCCTTGCCGAAGCCAGTCACCGCCACATTTGTCACCTTAGCATCTTATTAGATTCCCAACTTGTCGTCTTGCAACTCAACAATGTGTACTGTGTTCACGATCCTTGCCTCTTTCGCAAATACCTGTAAGTTAGACTCTTATCTCGACATTTTGATTCAATTACATTGACACATATTCCATGACAATTTAATCAAATAGAATATAACATAGATAACCTAGTGTTAGATTGGAACTTATCACATGAAGACATCATCACACACACATAAATCATCAAACGTTTGTCACAACATATAGATTAGACATAATAAAAAACATCATAAAAACATCAAGATATGTAAACATCATAGAGATCCCAAACATGTATATTCATATATATATA
>JZKD02S0311719.1:195251-238750 GCA_000966675.3 Picea glauca | reverse complement strand
GTGCATGCCTTGAAAATGTGGAGGCATTACCTCCTGGGAAGGAAATTTGTACTTATGACAGATCACTGTGGATTGCAGTATTTGTTTGATCAACCAAAGCTCAATGCTAGACAAGGTAGATGGATGGCCCTCCTTAGCGAATTTGATTTTGAAATCAAACACATTAAAGGGAAAGAGAATAGGTTGGCCGATGCCCTTAGCAGAAGCATGAAAACAATTCACCTAGCAGTGGTGAGTACCTGCGAGACAAATGTAAAAAACAGAGTCAGAAATGCACAAGAAACAGATTCCTTCATTCAGACTGTGACCGTATACCTACAACAAGAACCCGCTGGAGAAAAATATGAAGGCTACTAGATGACTGAAGGAGGTCTGATCACTTACAGAGATAGACTGTACATTCCAAATTGTGATGACTTGAAGAGGTTCATTATGGATGAACTACATAAAATACCATACACTGGTCACCCAGGATACCAGAAAATGATCACTGCCACCCATAAACAATTTTATTGGCCTAGATTGAAGAAAGACATAGCCAAATATTTGGCCCAATGCATAGAATGCCAATAGGTTAAAGCATAATATCGACACCTAGCAGGACTATTACACCCTTTACCCATCCCAGAATGGAAATGGGAAACCATCTCCATGGATTTTGTCACTGGATTGCCGACTTCAACTAAGCAGAATGATGCCATTATGGTAGTGGTGGATAAACTGAGCAAGTCTGCTCATTTCATCCCCGTCAAATCAACCTATAAGGTGATAGATATTGCCCAGATATTCATGAAAGAGGTATTCAGACTGCATGGTATGCTGAAAGAGATAGTGTCTGACAGAGACACAAAATTCACTTCCAATTTTTGGAAATCAATGATGGCTGGATTGGAGACCAAATTGTTTTTTAGCACCGCCTATCACCCTCAAACCGATATACAGACAGAAAGAGTGAATCAGATATTAGAGGATATGTTAAGGATGCATGTAATGCATCAACCCAGGAAATGGGAAGACTACCTGCCATTGGTATAATTCGCCTACAACAACGGCTACCAAGCATCCTTAAAAATCAGTCCCTTCGAGGTCCTCTATGGTAGACCATGTAATACTCCAGTCAGTTTGAGTAATACTGTAAATAGGATTTCTTTTGGACCCGACATGTTGAAAGAAATGGAACAACAAGTGACTCAGATAAAACAAAATCTGAAGATCGCTCAGAACTGATAGAAAAGTTATGCTGATCAAAAGAGAACTCCAAGAGAGTTCAAAATGGGAGACCATGTATATCTCAGAATTAAGCCCAGAAGGAGTTCCCTCAAAATGGGAGCTTGTGCCAAGCTGGCACCCCGGTATTGTGGACCCTTTGAGGTTCTAGAAAGAGTGGGACCTGTAGCCTATCGACTAGCACTTCCTCCCATAGTAAAAGCACATAATGTTTTCCATGTTTCATTATTGAAGAAATATGTACATGATGCTAATCATATAATTGGCTGGTCTGTGATCCAGGTGGAACCGGAGGGAGAATTTCTACCAAATCCCCAATGCATATTGGACAGAAAGGAAACCCCACTCCGGAACTGAACCATTGCACAGGAAAAGGTGCAGTGGAGACATTTTGGCCTAGATGAGGCTACATGGGAAATGGAGGATGCCATGAGATAGGCATATCCAGTTTTTTTTACTTCTGTACATATAATTCATGTTAAAATATAAGAACATCGAGGATGATGTTCCTTTAAGGGGGAGGGAATTGTAACACCCTGTTTCCCCCAATTTGTAAAAAATAACTGGACTGGCAAGAACTGTGGCAAACTCATGAATGTGAATATGTGATGTGAATGGACCTTATGGAAAAGGTCAATAAATCTGAATAACATTATGAATTTATATTGCAGGACTGCTGAGAGGGGATGTGCAGAAAAAGAGACCATGATGGCGGTGGAAGGCAATTGGAAAGGTGGCGTTAACTTCCACTGAGAATTAATAATGTATTTGGAATTCATTGGCCCGAAGAACCAAAAGTGGCTCTCTGGCCCCAAATTAAATGTCTCGCAGGCTGGCAGGTTGATGGCTCCTCAGGAATTAATGAGGGATGGGGAGGTGAACCAGCCATTCGTAGAGCCATCATGACTAACCAGCACGAGGGAAATCACGCCACATGCAACCTCGCAAGAGGATAAGGCATGGGGTGGAAGCGATTGGGGGTGGACGCGAGGGGAAGAAGAGAACTCTGGAAATATGCAGAGTGAGTGATAGCACAGATGAAGGAGAGTAACCTTCGCTCCTGGTCATTGGTAAACAAAGAAGCAGTCTCACAACATCATGGTCTCATCTCAGGGGTGGCAAGTGGTAAATCCGCTGGGAGTCATTGAGCCTATGGTTGGGTGGAAATGAGCACCCCTCTCAGTAGTTTCTTGACCCCTGGTGTTATTTCTGATAAGTGTTTTGCCTTTGGCATCTTGAAATATATGTATTCTGATAATTATTCTCATAAGCTGTGAAACTGTGAATGATTTCATTATAAGAATGTCTGTATGGTATTTTGATCAGTACTAGTAGTTGTATATTTGTATGGAAAGACTACATATGGCTTATGTCCTCATGAATTGTTATTTATATGCGTACTGATCTAATTCAAACTTCACATCTGGTTCTTGGGAGGACGATACCCTTATCTGCCTCAGATAGTACCCTGGGTGAACCTCCCCATAGAGATACCCTCCTTGAAAAGCCCATCAAGAATCGGGAAAGAGAATGTGAAGGCATAAGGCCTTAGTAACCCTGTATGAGGATGAATGATCCTCTTGAACACCCGAGATGGTAGCATAAGGATGAAGTATCGAATCGATGGATGATATCCCATTGGGAGATCTACGGTCACTCACGACCGTCAGATCAAAGGAAGAAGATGGAGTGTTAAGTGTCTTAACCCTGATAGGGGTTAATCAACAAACGAGATTCCATCGGGAAACCTGTGGTTAAGCATGACTGCTAGTTTGGTAGGAGTAAGTAGGGTGTTAAATTCCTTACCCCTTTGTTTTCTGTGTATTTAAGGACAGAGAAGAATTCGGGACTGTAGATCTCCAAGGTCCATGGGAGTATCTAGACCGTTGATTTTTCCACGTCCAGGGAGTCGTGGAAGAATGCATGGGTAGGAACCAATTTGAGCCGTCAGATCTCAGCTGGAAAACGTGATAGCCATTGGAATTGTCAGGAGTTTCCCAAGGGTTATGACCCCAGTGTATAGGGGTGAATGCCTCAGAATAGATCTAAGCCGTCCGAATGATGGAGGCCACGTGTCGTAAGATTACCCATTTCAGGAAATCGGGAATCGCGGAGTCGGGAATCCTGATGACAAGAGTTCAGGATTTTCCATGGTGAAAACCCCAAAATAGATCTAAGACATTCGAATGACGGAGGCCACGTGTTGTAAGATTACCCATTTCGAGAAATCGGGAATCGCAGAGTTGGGAATCCTGATGACGAGAGTTCGGGATTTTCCATGGTGAAAACCCCAGAATAGATCTAAGCCGTCTGAATGATGGAGGCCACGTGTCGTAAGATTACCCATTTCAGAAAATCGGGAATCGCGGAGTCGAGAATCCTGATGACGAGAGTTCAAGATTTTCCATGGTGAAAACCCAGGAATAAATCTAAGTCATCTGAATGACAGAGGCCACGTGTCGTAAGATTACCCATTTCGGGAAATCAGGAATCGCGAAATCGGGAATCCTGATGATGAGATATCAGGACTTTCCATGGTGGAAATCCCAGGATAGATCTGGACCGATCAAATTTATGAATGCTATGTGTCAAAATATTTGCCACATCGGGGAACTGGGGATCAGGAATTCGGGAGCCCTGTGATCGAGAGTTCGGACTCTCATGATGATAAGTCCTTATGAAAGGACGAGATTCTTTAAGAGGATCTCAGGGTCTGTAACGACCGTCGGATGTGAGGAAGAGATGTTGGCTTTAAGCTGGGGCATGAGTGCGCATTAAGGTAAGCAACGAGCAGATATGAACGACCAGAGTCCACCCACCCAGATCTACGGCTGAGGTTTCATTCCGGAGCCCCCTTGTTGTTCTGCCTTTAACGGTGGGGGGGGGTTTGGAATTGGACGTGCAACTCTTGAACGGTTGAGATTAATTCACCATGATCAACGGTGCTTAGGTGAATTCCGGAACCCCCTTGCCATTCTACCTTTAATGAGGGGGGGGGATCCGAAATAGTGTGGCATGTGAAATGGGGCCCCCTCCTGTCCTGTTGACTACCGTGTCGCAATTCCCCTCTGCCACCTGTACTCTACTTAACCATGCGATGGGGCCTGTTCTCATTGGTTTTTTTCTACCCTTGTTGGGATTTGTTCCTATTGGCCATTTGCTAACCCTGTAGGGATTCATCCCTATTGGCCAGTCGCTAGCCCTGTCGGGGTTCGGCGGTTGCAGAGTCGAATGATTCGACATCACTATAGCGCCGAGGCGCGAAATACAAAATACACTGCATTCATTTGAACTGTGATCATGACTCACGATCGCACGGGAATGGAGAGAGAAAGAGCTAGCTTTTGCTAAGCCTCCATAGGTAATTCGAGGTTTTTGATTCTGCGGAAATCAATGAAAAATTTGATCGAGGTAGTAGTTATGTGACAAATGGTCTCACTGGCCCCTGGAGAGCCGACTCTCCAACCACCTCCACCTCTCGGCCTCGCAGCCCCACATCTACACACACAACAAAAGAATATAGGGTCAGTATCCATCCATACATAAACATATGCTACACTATCAAAATCACAAAACACAAGTACACCAACATACCTCTCTGGTCCCAATCCTCTCCAGGAAGAAAAACTATATTCGGGTCATGCCAGAAGTCCATCCCACCATATGGGAACTACAGTATAATCTGTGACATATGGCACCTTACACGCACCAATGTGGCCGTAAAATTGTTGCCACCCTCTCCCTCTCCATGATATACCAAAATCGATTCCCACTGCATCAGTCGCGGATCCTGTGGCCTTGTAGCCAACAACAACACTCCAGGGCGCAACATGGGAACCCTCTCCAGAAACCACGCCACCAAGATAGATCCAAAGGAAAAATCACCAGAGTCAGTGGTCCGACACTGGTGAATCTGCCCCATCATCTTGGCATGCAACATCAAGCCCCAAGCAAAAAATCCCCATTGAGGACTCTCTTCATAATCGTCAGCTAACCACCACTGATCCGCTGAGTAGATAAGGATCTGTATATCCTCACAATCATCCTTGCAATGCATTGATGCAAGAGCGCATCCATCCCATGCCAAGTCTATCAAACGTACATCCCCTGCCAACTAGGGATCAACAGGTAGGGCCATTCCTCGAAAAGGGAGCCCCATCAAGAAATATACATCCTCAACAACTGAGAATGCCAATTCCTTCCCCCTCACAATGAAGCACTGTAGATCAATGCTCCAAATAGAAATTAGATACTGAAGTAGGTACTCCTACAACAGTATTAGTGGGCGGTCGAAGAACTTGAGCAACCCACAGGCTGCCAAGAGTCTTCGATTGCCCGACTACTCTCTCACCACCTCCCTAAGGTGCTGCCAGGTCCTAATCCCTTCAGTGGAATGACATGCTGAGTTGATCATCTGCATTCACAGAGAAACCCTTGGTCAACAATCATCATTTATCAAATACCAACAAAAATCAGAATTTCAAAAAACCCCTCATCTTCACCTCAAGTGTGTGGCTGTAACCCCCACAGGCGCGCACACATATGAGTGCATGTTCTTCACATAGTTGCGCAGCTTTTGAAGAAACAAATGTGCATCAATGTGCATCTAGCACACCCAAAGGTGTGCATTCATGCACACCTGTTATCTACACAGTTGTGCATTGATGCACAACTATCTGAGAAACAACTGCGCACAATGCACAACTGTAATTCGAACATGCATGCACCTATTTTTCCCATCCACGCACCCCCATGCATGGTTGTATTCAGCATAGCCACACATCATGTGTGGGAGAGGGAATTATACCCATGCATCTCAGCATGTGTATCCTTCCTTCTCCCGTGCATTGGTGGGCCCACCCCTACAAGAAACCCTAGTACAACCATTCATACGAACCTACCCAAAAAATATAACCTATCTACTGTGTAGGCAGATGAGACCACTAGCCTGGCTCTCGCAAGTTATGGATCGGTTGGCTCGAACTCCTATAATCTCCAAATCTCCTCTAAACCCTCTTGTCAACTGACTATGGAAGAAAGTACAAATGAGGTGGCATTGTGGGCCCCACAACCATATATAGTCCCTTTTTCCAAACTACCACACTCAGTTATAGAAGCTTTGAGTCTCTGTTTTCCGATCCATCTTCAACCACGGGATCAGGGTCCCACTGCCTACATAGTCACATTCCCCAGGTCACCATTTGCACTCTGCCCCGATGGAGCATTTTTCTCACATCACATCTAGGTATGCATGCTCATGTTCAGAACTATCAAATAAATGTTATATGTTCTTTATCTTCAGATATTGTTCACATTGGGTATTCAGTTTTAATGTGTGCAAATACTTGGTCATCAAAAACCAGCGCAACCCCTTTAGGTATATTATCAACACTGGAATGTAATCATTCCCTCTCAATATCAATTACATCTCCCAGTCACACCCTCTGACATTTTCCTATAGGATCCTCACATCCAGCTCTGCAGTACTTTCACCTTCGTTGCATTTCGATACTGTCACCCGGTAGCACTCTCCCCCACATGATTTGTCCCATTCATATCCCCCCTTGGTACTTTGACACTCATGCTGCTTTCACCCCCTAGGGATGGGAGTCCCAATAGTCTTACACATTTCTAAGAATCATCCCCTCACTCCTTCTCATCATTTTTCTATCTTTCCCAATGGACTCCCAAGTTATCTCATCACAGTTCTATTTTGGTTACACCTCCGAAGTATCATTAACCCTCCATTTCATCCACAATCAGTTTGCCCATCTATATATTTCCCTCCATTCATTTACCTCATACAAAAACCCATCCATGGGGCTCCCACCCTCCACCAGTTCTCCATGAAACTTGTGCCCTCAGAGGCCAAGACATCTTGCATTGGGGCACCTGTTTCTGTATCTATACACTCATCCCAAATTATTCTTTATTTATTTGGTAATTGTAAAAATCCTTCATTTCTAGCATTTACTTAGCTTTTTGTTGTCAACCTTGACGGACTTATTTTTTTTGGCAAAGAAACCCATGTCATCCTTGGTTGGGGCATTCACTATCCTCTACTCCTGTTGACATCGTCCATAAACCTCGAGTATCCCACAATCCATGTACCCCTGATCTCTGATTTTGTCCACTTCGTCATGCCCATGGCACAATTTAACCCCATGTCTAGCCATCACCCTGACACTAGATATAGTTTTATGGTTGCCGCCAATCATCCTTCCAACATACCCCCATCCAAAGGAAGTCTTGAGTCTCACCACATATTGACTTCGTTCATTTTCCTTATCAATTTCTGATCTTATCCAATGGATTTCACAAAGTTCTTTTGCATCTTGTAGTTGCGTCTCCCTTTTTGTCGACATCAACACAGTTTCCAGAAGGCCGACAATATCTTCACTCTCATTACCCTTAAAATGAGGAGTCTCATATGACACAACGAGAACCATCATTTCTCTTTGTTGTCGTTGACCCCCATAACATTTGACTTCAACACAATCTCATGTTACAGTGGGTCTTACTATGCGACTATTGCAGTTGTTTTATACTAGCCGAAGACCTCTAAATTTGTTAGGCCATCGATGCCTCCAAGTCGTCGACACTTCTTACAAGTGTCCTTGCCTCTTTTCAAAGTATGTTCACCATCAAAATTGTCATCTGTCATTATCAAACTGCCCCAGAGAGAACTGTAGTTATCTACATCAACATACAACTTCAGTTACTGTCTTGCATTTTTTGAGTTACATGACACGAGCATGGGGCATGCCTGCCTCATTTGTATACATATTTTATTTCTCTACCTAGAGAATGGTTTGGGTCCCACGATTTCCCCTCTCCCTTTGACAAGACCTCTCTTGCAGTACTTATCAACACTCTTCATTACAATGGTACTCTCAGTAGAAGAAACATTGATGTATTTCATCTATACGTATACTCTTAACCTCACACCTCAGGGGCCATCTATTATCACTGAAATTTTGTCCGCAACATTGTATGAAAATGGTTATAGGAATACAACATCTCCAAACACCTATTAGTTCACCTGCAACACCAAAAATGCATTTCCAAGGGGAAAAAACTATACAACTGGTCAAACAATTGACATGCGTTGAAACACTAAAGGAAGCATATAGAGTGCATGGGCCAAAGAATCCCGTAGAGTTCACAATGAACCATATGTGCGACTGTGTATGAGAAAAACTGTGCACTCCTGTGAAAAATTCATTTATGGTTCTTGTCGGTCGCTCACCCACTTTTGGACCATCTCCCAACCCAATTTGACCCTCAAATCCGAGATGAATCCGAATGGGAAGTTGGTTGAAGACCCAAGGGTGCCCTAAAGGGCCCCTTGCCCACACTAAGAACCAATTGGATATTTCCGCAAAGACAAGCTATAAATGGAGGCCATGGGTGCACTAAGAATTTAATAATCTCATAGTATTGTTATGCTACCTCTATCCTTCCTCAAGAAACCTCTTTTCTTCTTGGAACATTCTAGGAACATATCAATAATCTATTCGCCTCAACTCTTGAGGGAATAGGCTTGTATTTCTTCACCATTTTCTTTCTAGTTTATCATTGTAAGAAGATATCTCAAAAAGGGGACTCAAGAGCCCTCCCAAGGAGGAAGATGGGATTCATAAGTCCTCCTTTCTCTATGGTGTTTTCCAACTAATATAGTTACCCATTGGTGGCATAATCATTGGTCATTTGGTTGATTGATTTTGGTTCAAAGTTTCTTATGCATTTTAGTATTGTTTGTTTATTTCATGTTCTTGGATTGT
Source organism: Picea glauca (assembly GCA_000966675.3). Taxonomy (NCBI): domain Eukaryota; kingdom Viridiplantae; phylum Streptophyta; class Pinopsida; order Pinales; family Pinaceae; genus Picea; species Picea glauca. Next base: position 229,739 of record JZKD02S0311719.1, on the reverse strand, counting down.
TTTATTCATACACTAACCTTTGTCTTGTCTAGGAGGCCCAACTAGACTTGTAAGTGCCCTTGTTTTTCTCACACAAGTGACAAAACAGACACAACATTGGCTTACCCCCCTCAAAACTTTCTGATGTTGAAAATGCATTGGGGATCAGTGATCAACAATGTGTCAATGCAAAAATTTTCCATGATTTAAATATTTTAGATTTCAACGACCTCGAACAAATGCATCAGTAATCGGCTATTGGAGGTTCATCATGGCCTATGTCAATTTTTATCCCTCTCACATTTCGCTGACGCCAATGGGAAATCAACCATTTCTTGAATCTTCTTTGCGAACAAATAGCACAAATCTACTCCATGTTTTACCAATGCCAATGATACATCAACGATCGATGATTATTGTTACTATGTGGTCATTTTACTTGCTCAGATTTTTTTTTATGTCGATCGTAAGTGCGTGGGTCACATTTTTAGTTGTAGATTCTTAGTTAAAATGCCAAGTTCTTTTTAGACACAAAGGTTTCACTTTGATAGGTTCAAATAAATCCAACTTGATCGATGATGAGACATGAAAATGAAATTAACGATCCCTCCACAACAAACTCAATTCAGAAAGCAGAAAAAAAGAAAACAAGTGGTACCCAAAAGAGAAAAAAGTTTCATAAAAATCTTTTAGGGTGTGTTGAGCGCTCAACATAGCCTTTGTAAGCTTATCCACCACTACCATGATGGAATCATGTTACCTTTCTGTCCTAGGCAATTTGGAAATTAAATCAATAGTAACAACTTCCCATTTCCATTCAAGAATGGGAAATGGTTGTATCAATCTCATTGGATGTCTGTATTCATCCTTTACTTTCTAATATTCCATGCATCTAGCCAAATAATCAGCGACATATTTTTTCATACCAGGCCAAAAATATTGGCCTCTTACAACTGTAATAGTTTTATGATATCATGGATGTCCAACGTATGGAAAATTATGCATCTCCTTTAGAACCAAATTTCTCAATTCTTGAGAACTGGGAACATAAACTATGTTTTGAAATAAGATGATTCCATCCTCTTCCAACTTGTAATCCTTATGTATATGTTGTATATCTTTCAAATATGTTATGTACATACTAATGGTTGTAGCATGCATTTTATACACCCTTCTATTGAGTGCGTGAACCACCTTGTTCTATTTTCCTTTTATGTGCTTGATATCAAAGTTATACTCACTAAGAAATTATAGCCATCTAGTTTTTCTAACATTTAGTGTTGGTTGTTCAAACAAGTATTTCAAGCCACTATGGTCTGTCCTTAATTCAAATTTTCTTCCCATGAGGTAATGCCTCCACATCCTTAAGGAATGCACTATGGCTGCCAACTCTAAGTCATGTGTGACATAATTTATTTCATGCTCTTTCAATTTTTTGGACTCATAACAAGTTACATGTCCATTTTGTATAAGGACTCATATGAGCCCTTCTTTGCATGCAACTGTGAAAACAACAAAATCCTCATCTATATATGCAACTTTCAAAATAGGTGCATTGGTTAATAAATCTTTTAAGCACTGGAAATTTTCTTTACACCTGGCACCCCATTAAAATTTTACTTCTTTCTTTTGCAAATATGTTATTGGATGTGCAATCTTGGAGAATCCTGGGATGAATATCCTATAGTAACCAACTAGACCCATAAATTATCTAACCTCTGAAATGTTTGTTGGTGCTGATCGACTTTTGATTGCTTCAATCTTTTCTGGATCCACTGCTATACCATTTTCTGAAACAATGTGACCCAAATAATGTATATGTTTTTTATAATAATTTCATTTACTCAATTTGGCATACAATTGGTGTTCTCTCAATACTTGTATCTCCATCCTCAAATGTTTCTTATGATCCTCCTATGTCTTGGAATATATAAAAATGTCATCCAAGAATATAATGAAAAACTTATCTAGGAAATATCTAAACACCCCATTCATCAAACACATAAATGTATCTAGTGCATTTGTCAACCCAAAAGGCACCACCACAAATTCATAGTGTCCATACCTTCTCCTAAAGTATGTTTTGTTGGTGGCTTCTTCTCTAATTATAACTTGATGATAGTCTTACCTCAAGTTAACATTTGAGAATATCTTTGCTCCTTTCATCTGATTGAAAATATCATCAATCCTTGGCAATGGATACTTATTATTGACTGTAACATTATATTGTTCAGTTGTGTAAAGTCAATACATAACCTTAGCATTCCATGTTTTTTCTTGAAAAAATGAATTGGGGAACCCCAAGGAGAAACACTTGGGTGTATGTACCATTTCTTTAACAACTCTTCTAGCTACATTTTCAACTCTTTTAGCTCTTGCATGCTCATTCTATAGGGAGTATTGGATATTGGGGCAACTCTAGGAATTAATTCAATAGAAAAGTATATATCCCTCTTTGGTGGCAATCCTGGCAACTCAAACACGTCTTCAAACTCTTTCAAGAATGGATAATCTTCAAGAATTATCTCCTTATCCTTCATTGGCTGTTCCATATCTGGAATCCTTTTCTAAAACTTCTTTTCAGCTATAATGTTGAAATATCTCAGAAAGATAAAAGCCTTGGAATACCTTGCACTATCCCAGAGTTCCTTCCCTCATCAAGACATGTGAAAACCTTGTTATAACAATATAAAATAACACGATGTTTTTCTATCCAATCCATACCAATCAAGCAATCGTAAGACCAAAGCAATATGATGTTCAAATCTTCCTTAGTGTTAGTTCCATTTATGTTTATAGGGCATTCTTTAACAACCTCATTAATTCTTCTCTTGGTTCTTGTAGCTAGTTGAACTAACCAATAATTTTCATTCTTACATTTCTTCAATTTAAATCTTTCAACTAGCTTTGGATCTATATAGATATGATTAGCTCTAGAATCAATTAACATAACTATGGGATGCCTATCGATCTTACCTTCCACTTCAATCATGTGGGATTGATAGTTTGTTTGTCTATTGTCCAAGGATGCATATATCCTTGGCATGATTTTTCCCACATCCTATAATGTATCCTCTTGCTTGATGTTATGCAAAGTATTTATCTTATCTCCTCAGTGAGGACAATATTTATACATGCGATCATTTTCACATCCCCAAAACCTTATGGGTTGTTGTCTTAGCCTCATTCCCAAGGAATCTATCATTTTCTGATCACCTTGAGATGGTTTCCCTTGCCTATATGCTTGATATATATTCCTTATGAAAGGTGGTTGGAATCCTTTCTTTCTTTGATCCATATTTTATTTCTTCTTGTCATCCCAAGGCCTTTTGAAAAGTTGGTCTTCCTCTATATTTCCCATAAAAATACTTAGCCTTCCTTACGGCTGCATCTAAATTCTTGGGCTCATCAAACTAAATTTCATCCTTGTATAAGGATGGAAATCCACTCAGGAACCTATGAATTTTGACTTTCTCATCTCGGATGAAGCTCACATACCTGAGAAGTGCCAAGAACTTTCTCTCATATTCATCCATGGTCATGTTCTCAAATTTGAGTTCAAATAACTCTTGCATCTTCTTGTCGTAATATTACTCTGACAAGTATTGTTGCTGGAAGTATTTCTTGAACTACTTATAAGAAATTATCTTCTTATCAAGGTACTTAAACTGCGTCAGCCGATCCCACCACATAGATGCCTTTCATTGAAGATGGTGGGCTGTAATTATGATTTTTGTATTAAATGATTAATTGTGTAACTAGATGTAATACCCCAAGGACGAGCCCCTTCTGAATTGTAAACATGTTTTGTAGGCTGGTGAGCCAAGTGATTATAAGCTACGAGGCTTATGTGATGATTAGGTCAGTGAGCCTAGATGCTAAAGACCAGTGAACCTATTTTTGTATATGTAAACACTAATATCATTAATATAATACATCATTGTGTGTAGACCGACCACGATAAAAGAGAATGGGGGACTAAACTCCACTAGGTAAGGAAAGGGAGGGCTAGGAGACTAGGGGAAAAAGGGCTAAGATTAAGGGCTTAACCCTAAGAGAATGTCATATTATATTTTCCTAAATACTAAGGTGAGGATAAATTTTTATCCTAAGTCTCATGGAAGAGAGAATGAATCCAAAGTGGAGAGAAATGAGCTCTAAGGGAGCCATGTGTCAATCTTGGCACATGTAGCTATATGTGGGAAATTCAGTACATTGGGGGGGTTATTTTCCATTATGACCATTCTTCCCAAGGACTCACAGATTCACATACAGAGCCATTACCTCCATTATTGACCTCTGAGCATGCATATACATATAAAACCTGAATGCATTTATGGAGCCATATCCTGTATATTCCTGTGATGAATAGAACCCATACTCCTATTGGATGGTATAACTCACCTGTACTTCGTCAATCCCATACCATGCCTTAATAGACTACTATTGTTTCCAATGCAGATCCTGGACTGGGCATGGATTTCTACCATCATCTATTCTATACCCGAGCTTTGTTGTTTCCATCACCCTTACTCGATTGACTTAGGAGATGGACTGAAGAAGTAGGTTTTCGGGACTGTGGGTTTGAAGAGGCGGGTTGTTAGGCCCGTGGACTAAAGAAATAGGTTGTGAGGTCTGGACGAAACTCTCTCCAGGTGAGATAGGTTGATGGGGAAGTGATATTCCTAGACAGAGCTCAATGACAGCTATAGTTCTCTGAGAATTCATGTCTGACCTATTTTTGAAGCTCAGGAAGGGAAGTGGGGTAGCTGAAGGACTATTGAGTAGAGAAGGGGCACACTTCTTGGGGTGGGACAGGCATGTGGGGAATGAGAAGCAACAGGTTGTAGTTTGTTAGTGTGAGTTGGCTCCTGGGACAAAATCCTTCTTTTTGACTGTGCAACTTCCAGTTGTCTCGGCCTAGCTTAGGAATCCCTTTACCCAGGTGTAGTTTAGTCCTAGCTCAGGGGTGATACACTGCTGAGAGTGATGAGAAACGTGGTCTAAGGCTAGGAGGTTCATGGAAGGTATGTGCGCAGTTGGTGGTCTTCCATAAAAATATAAGTACCATTTATGTGTTCAATTTCATACTGTGTATTTGTACATGTTTTACATTTATGATTTTATCCTGTATATCTTGTATGTATAGGATTTACTGTTATTTCTTCATTTATCTATGTATTAGAAGAATGTAATTGTCTGTTATGTTTTATTTGTATGATGTTACGCATGAGTCTCAGAGTGGTATATCCCAGTGGCCTAAGGCTGGAGTGTACTACCAAATCTATATCATAACTTAGAAAGAATGTTTTCTATGTGGTAGCATGGCCCAACTTGGGTGGTCGGGGGTGTTACAATATGGTATCAGAGCATGAAATATTTTTGGTGGAATGACCTATCCTGGGAGGTTGGGGTTGTTACAATATGGTATCAAAGATGATGGTTTCAACACTGAATATGGATTTTTCGTGTATGGGGAATTGAAGTAAAACAATTCCACACCGATTTGATGTACATAGTGCCAGAGAGGTGCTAAGAGAGATCCTGGGGGAAGTGGTGAAGAAGTTATCATAATGTTCATGGTGGATAACCACAATATTTAATTTGAGTCGTAGGATCTGGGTGGGGGGAGGAAGACCCTTCCCAGTAATCAGATCTGGAAAAGGTGCATGAAATTTAACCTCCAATTCCTTTTAACTTCATGAATTTGGCTAAGTTTACGTTTTCTTGAGAAAAAGGGGCCGAAGCCCGAAGTTTCGAAGTCCCAGAGTGATTTTCATCCATAGATCATCCAGTAGGATGAGATCCGTGGATTTTCCCTAAGTAGTTCGACGATTCAAAATTCAGGGAAATTGGTTGATGTGAACGTAGAATGGACCTCCTCCCAAAGTCTCAAAGTTTGGAACCCATCCAGACCATTCGATTAACAGGGACATGTGTTCGCAGATCAGTTGTGCAAAATTTGACAGTTCAGAGATTCAAAGTTTGGGAGAACTAGGAGGTAATGTTAAGAAAATCTTTGAAGTCTCAGAGCCCCGAAGTCCCAAAGTTCCGGGAAGCAACTACTCGACGGTTCAGATTTCAAAATAAACATGGTGATAAGTCAAGAAATCCACCGAAGTGCAAAGCTATGAAGTGCCAAAGCATGAGGTATGACATGGCATGATGATGTCACCAAGGGTGACGTGGAACTCCCCTAGTTGTGCCATGTGTCAGTCATAATTGTACTTTTTTATGACCTTGTTGGACCAATAACAGCCCGACATGTGGGGGCCATGTGTCACCATCTTATATGATGAAAACTATACTACGTGGACCCCAAAAAAATTAATAGGTTTTGGAATTTGGCATTTGAAAGAAATGGGAGAAGAAGGTGTGAATTTATCCAAAGCCCAAAGCTCCAGACCGTCAAAGCTCCAAAGCCACAAAGGATAATCAACCCAGTACTTCCCCAATTCATAGTTTGGGAAAATCACTAAGTAATGAGGTAGAACCTTTAAAGCCCACAGCTCTGAAGAAGGACCCTCTGGGAGATCGCTAATTCAGCATTTGGAGGAAATAATGGATGGTGAAGGAATAAATTTTAGAGCCCCGAAGTCCCGGAGCCTCGAAGTCCCAAAGTTTCAAAGTCCCAAAGTTCTAAATACAAGAAGCACAGGAATGATGTGGCCATTGACATCACCTAGGGTGACGTGGGAACACTAGATGGTTTCCATGTGTCATCATTTTTCAAGTGTTTCAAAGACTGTTCGGGCCAATTGGAACATGAAACTTTTTAGACATGGGATTGATCCATGTGTTCTCTCCTTATCTTTTATTGTGTAGCACCCCCTTGGTGTGTGGTTGTTGACGAGATTCTGGAAGTTCGAAGAATTTAGCATTCGGGGGTATGTGTGTATGTTGTTGCAATATATTATGAAGCCCGAAGCATCGGAGCACCGAAGTAGCTATGTTGCGAAGTGCCATGCTAGGAGTTCACCAGTTTGACATTCGAAGAGAATGTTATGTGGATTTGGAGGAAATTTGAAAGCTCGAAGTTCTGATGTCCTGAAGCTCCGAAGTAGTGGAGCCCCAAAGCTCTGAAGAAAGGTCTGTTCAGAACTTCGCTAATTCGACATTCAGGGAAAATGAAGTGCGACGAAGGAGAAACCTCCGTGGCCCAAAGTTTCGAAGTCATGAAGCACCAGAGTGATGTGGCCTGCTGACGCCACCTAGGGTGACGTGGAAACACATTATACTTGCCATGTTTCATATTGTTTCATGCTTTCAAAGAACTTTCGTACCAGTTAGAGCTTGACATGTGTCACCCATCAGATTGGGCCATGTGTTGTCTCTAATTTTCTGCCACATAGTAAACCTCCTTGCTGCATGATTGCTGATAAGACTCCAGGTGTTCCCCAGTTCAGAATTCGAAGGAAACATGGTATGATGAAGGTAAAACCTACGAAGCCCAAAGAATCAAAGTGATAGAGTAATGAAATTCCAAAGTGTCAACCTAAGAATTTGAAAATTCGACGTTTAGGGGAATTGTGTGTATGTTGATGCAAGAACCTACGAAGCATGAAGATCTGGAGAGCATCTTCGAGAATTTTCCAGTTTGGCATTTGGAGGAAATGAGGTGTGGAGTAGGAGGAACTTCCCAAGCCCGATGTTCCAAAGTTCTGAAGCTCTGAAGCTCCAAAGATGTATTGTGCAAGTGTGTTGAGGAATGAAATGATCTTACTCAAGCATTTTCATATTATGCTTGGCTAAATAAAAATAGATGGGAATGTTACCCTAGGTTTATATCCATCAAAAATAAAATCCTAACTCACAAGTATCAATTACAAGTGCTTAGGCTAGTATTTTTCACAAATAAAAGCTTGCTGGAAAATTCATTTCAATATGATTTTCTGAATATAATAGTTGCCGAAAACAAATGTAAAGACATAAGTAAGACACCAAGATGATAATCAAGACAGATGAGACATAAATAAATCCTTTATTTCATTCCAATTCACTAAAGAGTCATTCTCTTTATAAAATCTCATACAGAAATTTTGAACCAAGTCAAACTTAGACGTCCCTGATTGAACATACAAAAGGACCTCTGATAGAAAAAAAAAACTGAACTCTAAAAGATGGATCAGCTTGCCACATATTGCTGCCCACTTGACTCTGCACAATAGCCTTTGTCAGTCATGAAAACCAATTCACAAACAAACAAGTCTACATAGACTATCAAAGATAGATCAACACCTCTGAAAAACAAGTGTCTGAATGATGTAATTCATCCCTAAATGTTGTTGTCTACAATAAGACCCTGCTATCATAAAAGAGAATTAGGCTTGTGATAAATTAAGGAATTAATGAAAACTGAACTATCTAACTATCTCAACATAAACTCAAAGAGAAAACCATAGTATGCTTCTCCTTGTATCATCTCCTTGTTCCTCCCTTTCCTTTTTCCTTTAAGAAAATATAATTGGTTGAAGTAGTTGAACCACTTGATTAGTTAAGTTAACTAAAAACTCAACCAACTTTTAGTTAAGGGGGGGAAGTAATAAATCACAATAAGGTTTTTAAATAAATAATAACTAGTAGGTGGGACCCCTTGTGACTCCCATTTAGCTCTTAAAAATTATATCATAATTAGTCAATTTAAACAAGAACATCTCTCCTTGTGACTCCCATCATCACATGCACATTTGACAATTTATCTTATTCATATTTGACATTGTTTTAAAAAATGCATTACTCATATATACAAAAATAAAACATGTTGTCCAAAAACATTTGAAGTCAATTGTCATCAACAATAGATAAAATAAAAACTCAAAAGCCATATTTCCCACTCTGAGATGCAATCTTTCCTTGATTGTTGTTGTCACCCTTCGATTTTCCTGAATTTTCCTTTGGTTGCGCTGAACCTTTAGGCCTAATATCATTGATCACGTGAGAAAAATCGTCCCTCAAATGCATCCGGGAAGACACAGATTTGTCAGAGCCATTGGAGGGCGAGGAAGGGGCAACAATGGATTTTCCTTTTTCAATGGAATGGTGGGCCTAGATTTTCAACCTTTTTCTAGCATGAGAGGATTGAATTGGTGAGTGAACGGGTGCATCTTGGACAATCAGGTTAATAAGCGAGGAAGCGAGTAAGGACAAATTGGGCCAGCCACGATGTTGGGAGACTATTGGGTGGGCAATCTCTTGCCATCTGTCATTTTTAGGAACCTCAGATTGCAACGAGACTTGAGGGGGCATGAGAATACCAGGGGCTTGTGGAGATTTTAAAGGGAGGCCTTTCAGGCCTAGGTTGGACCACTCCTTGCCCAATCCAATTGAAAAATCTAGCCTGAAGAAACTGGCCTAACTCTTGTGAGTCGGCATCAAAGTTTATGGAGAACCTTGGCCTTCTTGGGCCTCTGTTCCAATTATCTCTCCCTCGGTTGCCTCTGCCATGGCTACCTCGGCTGAAAAAAACTCATTCCTGCATGCATGATTGATTAGCAAATATTCCTTTAAACAACCATACATGATAACTCTTTACAAATATGAAATAGATTTTGGCTCAACAACATATCAAGCTCATGCAATCCAATTCATATAAATTTTTCAACTATTGTCAATGAGCAGGGTGTGAACAAAGGTCATGGGATATGTGAGGGGCTTGTATTTTGGGAAAAATGATAAAGTGAGGGGGAAACGAAATACGATTACTGCTCAAAGACTACAAGCAATCAACTGTAATGAAAACCAAATAAAACATCATTGTAATCCAACCAAGAAAACACTACTCTAAAATGCTTCAATACATAATTTTTCTTGACTATAATTAAATTTTAGAACAGGGAGTAAAAAATGAATGTGGGAAGGCGAGGGGGTTGTAATTAGAGGAAAGAGAAAAAATGGTAGGGAAAGAGAGAGCTTATTGTTCATAAAATTAATTAAGTGATCCATAAAACCATTCTGTAAAAGAAAACACACCAACCAAATGACCACTGAAACCCAAAACAATTACTATGCATAGTTCAAGCAATCATGTGCATTAACTTGTTCCTTGCTTGTAATCAAATATCAAACACAGTGTCATCAAACAAGATAGTATGCAGTCCACAACATCCTATAGGGGAGCTCTGTTCATCTCACTTATCCATTTAATATTTTAAAACAGCTCCCACATGAATAAACAATAAACCATTATGTTCAACAACAAAATCAACCACTTCCCACAAATTATTTCAATCATCAAATACAAACTCAAAGGTTGTGCTCGATTCTGTGTTTTAATTCATTTAATAATTAAATTGCAATGAGGTTATACTGTCACAGACCCTGTGTCTATTTTTTCTATGAAACATGTTATTTATCAATGGACATCCACATACAACCATCAATATTTTAAATGCAAGACCTTGACTTTCCATTTAAACTCACAGACAACCATTACCATTCAACACATACTATGTTGTTGAATACACAGACATTCGACAAAACGCAAGTGTATTTCCATGATTGTATAGGTTCAATCACTCTGAATCTAAACATCCACAATGTTGGGCTATCAATCCAATACAATGAGGCAACAACAGCATGCTCGATCTCATAACACAAGTCGATGAAATTTCAACAAAGCCATGTTTAAAAACCCGTGACCTTCTCTAAGGGCGCAATCAAATAATATTGATAACAAGTACAGTGGATAACCATGACATAATTACCATGATGCAACATTTCCATTTGACAATTTTAAAATGTATAGTCACAATATCATTAACTCAACCTATCGTGCCGAGATATCATTCCAATACAAGGAGGTAGCAACAATATTGCTAAAATTAATCAAACTGCAACAAAACCATACTGTGTAAAAACTTGTGCCTATTCTTGATGACAATCAAATAACCATAACATACACAATGGATGGAAATTCCATAATCATCATGAGTACAATAATCCATCATCAAAAACACATAGTCACAATAATCATTGACTCACATTGTAGGAACGCCATAGACACCATGCATCACACGTGGGGAATCACTGTGCATTAATCAATTGTAAACCAATGCCTTGTTAACATTTAAATAATCCCAATGCTAAAGACAATGATTGTGTATCAACGCCATTCTTCAATCAACCAATTTCAAAGCTGAGATTATCAATTAGATTGTCATAATAACTAATTGCATTGACTATAACCAAAAACCACTGTCAAGATAATCAACAGAGACGAGTCAACAATAGAACATTATCGACAATGAATCACCAACCCATAACCATCGACCATGTATCCAACATGACATAATGGATTTCCTTTATCAAAATTGAGCTTTGAGTAATCAAGGTTTGGCCCTGTGGACCAATCACAAGGAGACATGGAGTCGACTCTCGACATCAGGTGAGAACCTCCGAGACCAATGGTGCACACACAAGCTATACCAAAAATGTATTCGAAAACAAGGTGACAATCATCATGATAGAGAAGACTATGAACATAGGAGCAAGGCTCCAATTTGACCTTGTAACAAGATTTAAAACACACAGGGTATACCCTCGTGGGTCTCCAAGACAACCCGAGAATGTTGAGCTAGGACAGGGTTGAGAAATAATAGTCACTTTAAGAAAGCCCTTTGGAAAATGACCATTACAACTCACTGTGCAACATTAGTAACATGAACGAACTCATACCTAAGTGAAGCAAAGCGCAATGACACAATGGGTTCAAAACCCCATGACGACAAAAGACTGGGTATGGAATACGAAGCCGTGGAGACAACCAACCACTCTAAACCAAATGAAACCCTTTGACTAAAACCATCAAGGCTGAAAAAGATCCTTTATGGCTACCTATACTCAAAACGACCAATAACTCTATGAATTCAAACATTATCACAGCGAAAACCACCAAAAAAATCACAATTTTACACATTTGTCATATTTAAGGAAAGCACAAACCCATACATACCAAGCCACTATCTATTTCATAACCAGAGAAAATTCATGGATGGCCAAAAAGACATACCTGTAACCAAGAATTCCTTAAAATGCGAATTGGCTGAGCTGTTCTCCCTCTGGTTGAAAATCAGAGCCTAACCACAACAAACATAGTTGAACAATAGCCCGACTAGGGTGGGGGGCAACATAAGAGTAAGGGAGACGTGTAGTAAATTCACGTCGCCTCCACCCCCATTCAATTAATTTCTCAGTACACGCCATGCATTAATCCATCAACCATTCATTTAAACCATACATTGGAACCAACATCTATCACTTGTCAAATGCGCCACCCACATCATATCTTACCATTTCCAACTTAACCATAATGCATATCAACTATATACTCAAAAAATTGCATAGCCATTAACTTATTATCTAGGATAACGATAATCATTTAGATTTAGATGCATGTAGGTAGCATAAGAGCATAGTTCGATTCCTTCCTTTTTCATTTAGCTTAGGTTTCTTTTATTTCTTTCAATTTCTCTTAGGTGTTGTCGCTATCATGTTTATTGTGCAGGTGTCACAGTAAGGAATCCATGAGCATACAACAATGATAGCAATGGATACCCAGGCCATCATAATCATGAAATTAGAGCCTAGAGTAGGAGAAATAACATATAACATGCCTTATCCACCATTTAATTGTCACAATTAGAACCAACACATAATAAGCCCAATCCATTGCCAATAGAATCAAGATCTCATCAACCATGTAAGCGGTGTCAAACTGTGGCACCAACGTCAAATACGAGCCAGACATTATCTCCCAATATACAAGGGGGTCCCACCTACTAGTATTATTTATATTGTTAGCTTATAATAATGGGCTTTATCAATACTTTGCAGGAAAAACCTTATTGACAATTTTAATCGTCAACAAACTGGTGACTCCACAGGGAAATTTGTTTTCAATAGATTTAAAACTCAGAACTCATGGCTTCGTAGACCAAGAACAATAGGTCAATAAGATATACCAGGAATATTATGCAAGCGGGGTAAGTGAGCAGATTTAATGGAAAAATGACCGGGAATTTGGGAATAACTCATGAAAAGTGTTAACTATGAGGCGCTTTACCACTGTATGCATAATCATTCAACCATAATCTACTCTTTACTTCAAGGAGAAAATTTTCATATTTTCTTTTTAAAATATTAATGAATGAAGAAATGGCAAGAAGAAGTGAGAGATAACCAATTCTTTATAAAACAACAGTGCAAATAGATAACAAATTCAAGTGTGCCTTCAGGTAGAACATCTCAACAACTATGTAAGCTTGATTGTTATTGACTAACAATGCTTTGCAGGAGTGTCATTATGGAAAAACTGATCCAATCATCCTATTTTGACCAAATTAACTAGAAGATGGTAGGAAACAAAAACATAACAAAAGTAAATTTGCAAAAATTAAAACAACAGTAATAAAATGATAGAAACGTAAAAGAAGTAGGGAAAATTAAACCTGATAGAAGAAGTCGAACTACTGTAAGGTAGAAAAGAAAATAGCACAAAAAGGAAAGAAGAGATAGGCTACTAGTATACATAAAAACCAAACAGCCTTAGAACTTTTCACGTTGGTCCCTCGTAATGTTTCAAACGAGAACCGTTAGTGTTGTAGGAAAACAATTTCTCCCGTAAATCCTTTAGAATGTAAGAGTTAGTGTCCAGGACAAAAGCAATTTTGAAAGGACCCATAAATAACACTTGGAACTCCGAGGTAATTATCATCCTTTTAATGCATATGATTAGATCATTAAGGTAGATGTGGTTGTTGATCAATTCATCAAGAGTTTTGTGGATAGGTATTTTAAAAGCGATACTTGCACCAGGTAAGCTAGAAAACAAGAATTTATAAGTCATGGTACCCCGAATTGAGATAGGAGTGGTTTTATGAACATCTTCCCCTTTTACCTTGATTTTTATTATAACCCAGAAGTTCATCAAGTAAGGGCCTCATCTGTGACCTTACAACCTGCTGTAGAATCATTTCCATATTGAGAGGAGGAAAATGATTTCTCATACTAGCCTGAAGTAAGGTGCGAAAATAAATGCAGTTTCTAATATGATCAGTGACCTTCGAAACAAGTATCCAATTGGAAACCCATTCAAGATAGACTAGAAAAATAAACCCAACCTCTAAGAAATTTTCCAACCCCTTTTGAAAATTTGCTTTAAATGCAGAGTTAATAGGCCCTTGTTTTTAACTAGCTAGTTTCATGCCTTCCTTGATGGGGATATCATGTTGTGTAATACTAGGATCAAAACCATGAAGATCCTCATAGGACCAAGCGAAAACATTTTTCAATCCACCAAGCAGCTTGGCAAAATTTGTTTCTTCTTTATCAAAACATTGGGTACTTATTTTATCATTCTTAGAAGACTCGAGCACCCCAATGTTCTAGGAGATGGTTTCACCCACCCTCCTTCTTGACCCCTCTTCTCTTTGTTTTTATTTATTTCCAATATCACTCGATGAAAATGAACTCTCAAGAGGATTCAAGCCCTTAGGAATTTTGTTGTTTTCTATGAATGTCATTTCCTTGGGCTTAAGAGGTTCATCCTGAATGAAATCACAAATGCTCTCATTGTTAGGGAAGGCCTGCCAAGATCCTACATTATTTGGGACATGTGAATGATATAGGGATTGAAAAGAACAATCATGTCTGTGAGGAAAAAGTTGTTGATTAAGAGAATATGCAAAGACAACTAACAGATTATCCATTGAATTCAACTCCCTCTTAACATGAGTGATGTTGAAAGATAAGATGTCCGAGATAAGTGCCCAAATAGTTTGGGTGTATCGTTCCATCAACTTGTTTCTAGGAGAGCATACCTTACATATCATGTTCACAACAAGCTCAGAATCTCCAAAAATTGAAAGGTGACCACAACCAAGATTAAGGGCACTTTCAATGCATAATAATAAAGCTTCAAATTTGGTGACATTGTTTGTGCGAGCAAATTCCAACCTGTAAGACATGTTATGAATTTTCCCTACAGGGGAAACCATGATAATTCCAACCCCATTACCTTCATTAGAGTGTGAACTATCAAAGTTCACGTGCCACATATCATTATCTAAATTGATTTTTTCCAAAGGAATATTATCTTCCTTAGCAAATATGGAATACACTCCTAGGTCCTCTTCGATATAGTTTACACTAGATTGTGGAACACTCTCTATGTAGGGTGAAATTATTCCCTCTCTAAGGACTATAATGTTTGTTACAAGGAAAATATCTCTATGGATAGGGTGAACCACAATAGACAGGTATGACTATAGAAAATGACTCAATTCTAGCATATGCTATATAAACTAATGTGAAAGAGAAGTAAGAAAGAGACTTACCTCATCCAAATGTTTGATGATGTCCACCATTGAGCACTTTGACCCAAAGTGTTATACCTGCAACAAGTTCTCAACAAACGAGTAAAGAAAGCATATAGTGATGATATAATAGGTTAGCACATGATATAACATAATCCATTAATATACAAAACAAACATGCCCATGGATCATAACACATATATTTGCAAGATATCAATTGGACGAGAAAGGAGTATTTCTATTAATAAATGATCAGCAGAACTAAAAACATTACAGACTTCCATTTCGGCATGGTTCGGAACCAAGAAACTGAGTTCCTTCCAACCGGGCCTCCACCACTTCAATCCTCCACCAAAGGCAAGATCATATAAGGGAGACAAAGAGGTTCTCCATCAATAAGGGAAGATCTTGGGGGTTGAAAACTGTGTTCAGACTTAAAGGACAAAGAGATGCAGACTCAATAATGAAGTAAAATTTTTCCAGAGTAACTTTTCTCTCAAAGTTGAATTCTCTCCTTTTTCCATAGCTCATAATTGAATTCTTGATAGCCTTCAAAATGTAACTGAAGGGATGAGTCAGAACGTTTCCAGTATATGGAAGGCCAAGGATCAGAGATCTCCTATTGTGACATGGAAACCCAACATTTAATTTTGATTTTATGGCACAAATAACAATGTACGCGGGTTGTAGTGGAGAAACCAACGTATACGATTGCTGTATATTTTTCAAGGTGCGTACAAGTGGAAAATTATTATTTTTTGTCTCTGGATTTATCAATCAGGGAAAGTAAGTCTGCATGGGGGAATGGAATAAGGCCCTCTCTGCAAGATTGCATAGGGTGAGGCAAATATTTCTATAACAATGTTCTTACCATTCCAAGGCATGGATAAATGTGTCCCGTCGAGTGAGAGGTATCCACCTATTAAGGCTTTCCAATCTCTTCCCAATATAATTGACTAATTTCTTATAGGCATATCAATTACCTGAATTCTGAGGGTTGTCCTTATTTTAGGATGAGCGCATAAAACTAAGGTCACATCTTTAATCTCACCTATGGTTGTTTTTTGTAGGCTATTATAATAGAGCATGCTTCTGGCGTTTTCATTTGTACAAGACAAGCCTATCTCTTCCATAATATTATTCGACATCACACTTGGGCCCGAACCACCATCAATGAGGCAACAATGGGTGATCTTATTCATAATATTTATAGAAATATAAAAAAGGGGATTTTTTACAGGGTATCTAAATTTATGTACACCTACTTTATTTACATATGAATCCTCTTAATTTACCTCTTCAGAGAGGTTGGCTAAAACAAAAGCTTTCCCTTCAATGAATTGTTTCAGATGCATCTGTTGTTCAAGGACAACAACCATGTACAAAAGGGTTGCATCTTCTTTGATGTTGGCCAACTAGTTCAAGATATTGTATTTGTAAGAGGGGAGAGGAGAAGTTGTTCCTTGACTATTAGGAACCTTAGGAACCTGAACAATAGTAGCGGGTGAGGATGAGCTTGGGCTAGAAGAATTGCGGGGAGGATAAAATTTTCCCTTTGTAGCATAGGCTTCGTTCCTAGTATTGATGACCATGACATCTTCTGGCTCTGCAAAATCTAGGACAACGATAGTAGCTTCTGGTATCTAACCAAAGATATTATCTATGGAACGTTTCTTTACCTCACATGTGGTTTCCTCATGGTGTTCCTCCCAGAAGTTACACCAGATTTAAGGCAAGATGGCTTTAGGATGAAAATTGTTTTCAATCAAATTCCTAAAGGGGGGTGTAGAAGAGGATAAAGCTCCAGGGGTGAGAGGTGAGGCAGTCCCCCTTCGTTCGAATTCTATCATATGATTTTTCATATATTGGACTAGATATAAGAGGGAAGACATGTATGTCTATCTAACTGATCGCCCCTTGGGAAGACCTGTTCTTTCAAGTTGTTCTTCATACTCTGAAAAAGTATGCAGAGCAGAAATGAGATTATCAATGGATTCTTCCTCAAGCCTATGATGGTAGGGGGAAGGAAATGTATTGTAGTAATGCATGAAAGCATCTTGGTTCCGAGGGCAGATGAGTTCGGGGATTTGATTATATAACTTAGTGAAATGCAAGTTAAAAGACTTGATGGTCTCACCATCCTTATAGATGACGTTATTGTATTCCCTTAACTTCTCGGCTGGGATTTTAGATTTCCCATAAGTGGATCGGAACCAATAGATTAACTCCTCCCAAGTAGACAAAATGTTAGGAGGAAGATCAAAGAAATCTGCCACAACCTTTCCTTCCAAGGAATCGACGAATAAGTGAGTGCAAGTATCATTGTCATTGGCTCCTATGTTATGAAAAGCATTAGAAAATGCCACCAGGTGTTAGTTTGTAGTGACAGTGTTATTTCCTGAAAACCTAGGAATATGCTCTTTAAATTTAGGAAGTGGATGAGTAGTAGGTGCTAGGTTAAGAGGAGATTGCACATGTGATGGTGTGGTTGTGGCATCTTCTTCGAACTGAAAAGGTCTATACTTTTTAATGACTTTGGTGGGATTTGTGGTAGATTGGACAGGGATATGGTGGCTATATAAGCTACCAATCATTGACGAAGATGAAGACTGGGAGGATGAAGCACTTCCAGTGCCACCAGAGCCACTACTAGATTCCATCTTGTCGATGATAGATGAGGGAAAGAAAGATGAACTCAATGAATAAGACAAAGTTCTCCTTATAGCACTTTGTTGGGAAGATACCACAACATTCCTTCTTCCTATTTCAGAAAAAGGATTGATTTTCGGTGATAAGCCTCTTCTTCTTCTAGAAGCTCGAGAGTCTAAGGACATGAAATAAAGGCCAAAAATGAAGAAACAAGAAGGTTATTGGGTAAAATCATGAAGATGGGTAACACTTTTGCTTGTTTTATGACAAAAAAAACTGTATTTTCACAAGTTCTTCAACTTCTGGCATATAAAATTATTATTTTTATTTAGAATTTCACTTTACAGTAAAAAATAAACTTGTGAAGAATTTTGTTATCTTTCCAATGACTATTTTTCAATTTTTTTTTTTTATCAAGATTTGATATGTCAATTTGACAATTGTTTAACAGTATGTTTCTTAAACATGAAAGGAATGATAATGAGTTATTGGTTTCCACAACAATGTATCTATTATTAAACTTATGTTTTTAAGAAATGAAATACACTGCAACAATCTACAGAGAGTCTATTTTATTATGACTATAATTTTTAATCTAACTGATGAATATTATAATTTCTAGAATTTTTTGAAGTTGACCAAGCGGAAAATGTTGCATATTTTAAAAACATGTTTTTATACACCTTGTATCTATCTTAATTTTTACTTAAAAGTAAAATCTAAAAATACCCTTTTGAAGAGAACAATTTAAGGATTATGAATATAAATTTTCCATAATTTTCCATGGTGTATTTTTAGAGATATGGATTTTTCATTTTACCGAATCATAATCTCACCTAAAAATATTATGCAGTGATTTTTTTATAAAATTAAATAAAATTAGATAAAAACAATGAAAATGAAAACAAGTTATACCCAATGAAATTAGATTCAATTTTAAAAATGTTGGTATCAATTTTGAAACTAAATTCGTATTATTTGTAGGAGTCCGCTACCTCCAAAGATGAAGTAAGATGGAGAGAATTTGCAGTTTCCTGCAAATAGTCCCATTTTCAGGTTTTCAACCAAAACCTAGTTTTTAATGGAATTCGTTAAAAATAAACGTTTCAGCTGAAAAGTCTTTCGGCCGAAATATGCTTACCACGGGAAAATAATTCATCCTAAAAACATTGTACATGAATTTCGAGGGTGCCATTAAATTTGACGTGCAAATTTTTGGCCGAAAAAATTCCTAGCAACATTTTTTCGGCCAAAAAATTACCGCTAGAAATTTTGGAGACCCGATTGTCACGAAAGTGTTACCCAGCTTCATGATTTTACCGTATTGCTTATTTCTAGGTTTTTTATGTCTAGCTTCCAATCGTTCTTGAGCACTAATATCTCGTTCAATTGCTACTGAAGAATGGTTAAGCTCAACATAGGTATTGGTAGTGTCCAAAATGGTGTTAAACAGGTTTGAAGCAATGTTTGTTTGGTCTTGGAGACCGAGCTCAATATTGGGATGCCTTTCAATAGGCACAGTCATTAAGAAATAAAATAGTCAAAGAATCAATATCAGAAAAATAGATGTATCGATGAAAAATCGAGTATAAAAATTAACCAGAGAGATATCGAAGATCTCCCCAGTATGGTCACCAAATAAATGTCGAGGAAAAAATATGAAATGATCTTACTCAAGCATTTTCAGATTCTTCTTGGCTAAATAAAATAGACAGAAATGTCACCCTAGGTTTATAGCCATCAAAAATAAAATCCTAACTCACAAGTATCAATTAGAAGTGCTTAGGCTAGTCTTTTGCACAAATAAAAGCTTGCTAGAAAATTCATTTGAATAGGATTTTCTGAATATAATAGTTGTTGAAAACAAATGTAAAGACAAAAGTAAGACACTAAGATGATAATCAAGACATATGAGACATAAATCAATCCTTTATTTCATTCCAATTCACCAAAGAGTCATTCTCTTTACAAAATCTCATACAAACATTTCAGACCAAAGTCAAACTTAGACGTCCCCGATGGAACATACAAAAGGACCTCTGACAGAAAAAAAAAATTGAACTCTAAAAGTTGGATCAGCTAGCCACATATTGTTTCCCACTCGACTCTACACAATAGCCTTTGTCAGTCATGAAAACTAATTCACAAACAGACAAGTCTACACAAACTATCAAATATAGATCAACACCTCTGAAAAACAAGTGTCTGAATGATGTAATTCAGCCTTGAATGTTGTTGTCTACAATAAGACCATGCTATCACAAAAGAGAATTAGGCTTGTGATAAATTAAGGAATTAATGAAAACTGAACTATCTCAACATAAACTCAAAGAGAAAACCTTAGTATGATTCTCCTTCTATCCTCTCCTTGTTCCTCCCTTTCCTTTTTCCTTTAAGAAAATAGAATTGGTTGAAGTAGTTGAACCACCTCATTAGTTAAGTTAACTAAAAACTCAACCAACTTTTAGTTAAGGGAGGAAAGTAATAAATCATAATAAGGGTTTTAAATAAACAATAACTAGTAGGTGGGACCCCTTGTGACTCCCATTGATCTGTTAACAATTATATCATAATTAGTCAATTTAAACAAGAACATCTCTCCTTGTGACTCCCATTATCACATGCACATTTGAAAATTTATCTCATTTATATTTGACATTATTTTTGAAAATGCATTACTCATATATCCAAAAATAAAACATGTTGTCCAAAAACTTCTGAAGTCAACTATCATCAATAATAGATAAAATAAAAACTCAAATGACATATTTCCCACTCTGAGATGCAATATTTCCTTGATTGTTGTTGTCACCCTTCAATTTTTCAGAATTTACCTTTGGCTGCACTGAGCCTTTAGGCCTAATCTCGCTAATCACGTGAGAACAATCGGCCCTCAAATGCATTCGGGAAGACACGGATTTTTCATAGCCATTGGAGGGCGAGGAAGGGGAAGCAATGGATTTTCCTTTGTCAAGGGCATGGTGGGCCTTGGTTTTCAACCTATTTCTAGCATGAGAGGACTAAACTAGTGAGTGAATAGGTGCAACTTGGACAATCAGGTTAATAGGCGAGGGAGTAGGTAAGGACAAATTAGGCCAGCCATGATGTTGGGAGACAGTTGGGTGCACAATCTCTTACCATTCATTGTTTTCAGGAACCTTGAGTTGGAACGAGACATGATGGGGCACAGAAATACCAAGGGATTTGGAGCTAGGAAGGGAGGCCTTTTAGGCCTAGGTTGGACCACTCCTTGCCCAATCCAATTGAAATATCCGATCTCAAACCATTAAACTAAGTCTTGCGATTCGACTTCAAAGTGTATGGAGAACCTTGGCCTTCTTGGGCCTCTGTTCCAATTACCTCTCCCTCGGTTGCCTCTGCCATGGATACCTCGGCTGAAAAAACTCATTCCTGCATGCATGATTGATTAGAAAATAGTCCTTTAAACAACCATACATGATAATTCTTTACAAATATGAAATAGATTTTGGCTCAACAACATATCAAGCTCATGCAATCCAATTCATATAAAATTTTCAACTATTGTCAATGAGAAGGGGGTGAACAAAGGTCATGGGATATGTGAGGGGCTTGTATTTCGCAAAAAATGATAAAGTGAGGGGGAAAAGAAACATGGTTACTTCTCAAAGACTACAAACAATCAACTGTAATGAAAACCAAAGAAAACATCATTGTAATCCAATCGAGAAAACGTGACTCTAAACTTCTTGAATACATAATTATTCGTGACTGTAATTAAATTTTAGAACAGGGAGTGAAAAATGAATGTGGGAAGGCGAGGGGGTTGTAATTAGCGGAAAGAAAAAAAATGGTAGGGAAAGAGAGATATTATTCTTCATAAAATTAATTAAGTGATCCATAAAACCATTCTGTAAAAGGAAACACACCAACCAAATGACCATTGATACCCAAAACAATTACTGTGCATAGTTCAAGAAATCATGTGCATTAACTTGCTCCCTTCTTGTAATCAAATATCAAACACAGTGTCATTAAATAAGACGGTATGTAGTCCACAATAGCTTGTAGGGGAGCTATGTTCATCTCACTTATCCATATAATATTTTAAAACCCTTCCCACATGAATGAACAATAAACCATTATGTTCAACATCAAAATCAACCACTGCCCACAAATTATTTTAATCATCAAATACAAACTCGAAGGTCTTGTTTGATTATGTGTTTTAATTCATTTAATAATTGAATTGCAATGAGGTTATAGTGTCATGGACCCTGTGTTTGCTTCTGCTATGAAACATGATATTTATCAATAGACAACCACATACAACCATCAATATTTTAAATGTAATATCTTGACTTGCCATTTAAAGTCACAGACAACCATTACCATTCAACACATACTATGATGTGGAATACACAGACATCCGACAAAACATAAGAGTATTTCCATGACTGTATAGGTTCAATCACTCTAAATCTAAACATCCACAATGATGGGCTATCAATCCAATACAACGAGGCAGCAACAACATGCCCAATCTCATAACACAAGTCGATCAAATTGAAACAAATCCATGTTTAAAAACCTGTGACCTTCTCTAATGGCGCAATCAAATAATATCGATAACAAGTACAGTGGATAACCATGCCATAATTACCACGATGCAACATTTCCATTTGAAAATTTTAAAATGTACATGCACAATATCATTAACTCAACCTATCGTGTTGAGCGATCAATCCAATACAAGGAGGTAGCAATAGTATTGCTCAAATTAAAGAAACTGCGACAAAGCCATACTGTGTAAAAACTTGTGCCTATCCTTGATGACATAATCAAATAACCATAACTTATACAGTGGATGGAAATACCATAATCATCATGATTGCAATAATCCATAATAAAAAAAACATAGTCACAGTAATCATTGACTCATGTTGTAGGAATGCCATACACACCGTGCATCACGCGTGGGGCATCACTATGCATTAAACAATTGTAAACCAATGCCTAGTTAACATTTTAATAATCCCAATGTGAAATACAATGAATGTGTATCAACCCCATTCTTAAATCAACCAATTTCAAAGTTGATCTTATCAATTAGACTATCATAATAAACAATTGCAGTGACTATAACCAAAAAACACTGTCAGGATAATCAACAAAGACGAATTGACAATAGAACATTATCAGCAATGAATCACCAAACCATAACCATTGACCATGTATCCAACATGACATAATGGATTTCCTTTATCAAAACTTAGATTTGAGTAATCAAGGTTTGGCCTTGTGGACCAATCACACGGAGACATGGAGTCGAATCCCGACATTAGGTGAGAACCTTCGAGACCAATGGTGCATGCACAGGCTATACCACAAATGTCTTCACAGACAGGTTGACAATCCTTGTGATAGAGGAGATATGAACAGAGGAGCAAGGCTCCAGTTTGACCTTGTAACAAGAATTAAAACACGCAGGGTATAACCCTCGTGTGTCTCCCATCCAACCCAAAAATGATGAGCTAGGACATGGATGATAAATAACAGTCACTTTAAGCAATCCCTTTGGTAAACGATCATTACAAATCACTGCACAACATTAGTAACATGAACGAACTCATACCCAAGTGAAGCAAAGTGCAGTGACACAATGCGTTCAAAACCCCATGACAATAAAAGACTAGGTATGGAATACGAAGGCGTGGAAACAACCAACCACTCTAAACCAAATGAAACCCTCCGACTAAAACCATCAAGGATGACAAAGAGTTTTTATTGTTTCCTATACAAAGAACAACCAATAACTCTGTGAATTCAAACATTATCTTAGCGAAAACCACCAAAAAATCACAAATTTACACAGTTGTCATACTTAAGGAAAGAACAAACCCATACATACTGAGCCACTATCTATTTCATAACCAGAGAAAATTCATGGATGGCCAAAAATACATACTTGTAACCAATAATTCCTTAAAATGCGAATTGTCTGAGCGGTTCTCCCTCTACTTGAAAATCAGAGCTTAACCACAACAAACACAGTTGAAGAATAGCCCGACTAGAGTGGTGGCCAGTGGAAGAGTAAGGGTGACATGTAGTAAATGCACATCGCCTCCACCCCTAGTCAATTAATTTCTCATCACACGCCAACCATTAATCCATTAACCATTCATTTAAACCATGCATTAGAATCAACATCTATCACTTGTCAAACGCACCACCCACATCATATCTTACCATTTCCAACTTAACCATAATGCATATCAACTATATACTCAAAAAATCGCATAGCCATTAACTTATTATCTAGGATAACAACAAGCATTTACATTTTGATGCATGTAGGTAGCATAAGAGCATAGTTCGATTCCTTCCTTTTTGCATTTTGCTTAGGTTGCTTTTATTTCTTTTAATTTCTCTTAGGTGTTGTCATTAACATGCTTATTGTGTAGGTGTCACAGTAAGGAATCCATGAACATACAACAATGATAACAATGGATACCGAGGCCATCATGATCATGAAATTAGAGCCTAGAGCAGGAGAAACAACATATAACATGCCTTATCCACCATTTAATTGTTGCAATTAGAACCAACACATAATAATCCCAATCCATCGCCAATGGAAACAAGATCTCATCAACCATGTAAGCGGTGTCAAACAATGGCACCAACATCAAATAAGAGCCAGATATTATCTCCCAATCTACAAGGGGGTCCCACATACTAGTATTATTTATATTGTTAGCTTATAATAATGGGTTTTAGAAATACTTTGTGGGCAAAACCTTATTGACGATTTTAATCATCAACACGACGTTCGAGAGAAATAAGGCATGAAGTAGAAAGAGATTCCAAAGTCTCGAAGCAGAGGATAAGTGCCACATTAATAAGCACCTAGTCACAGCCTGTGGTCACATGTGATTGGGGGCTAAAGAAAAAGGGGTAGTGCCCGAAAATTATTTGATTTTAAGGAATAAAAAGGGCTTAGAAAGGGATCTCGTGGGGTTTTGATTTGTTTGAACCTACACCTAAAGAAGTAATGAGGATGGTGAACCTTAAGATAGGATCCAAAAAGGGTCCAAGAGCCAATTTGGCTCTAATAAAGAAGAATAGTTGTATCGAGATTACCTCCTAGGAAGCACAATTGTTCAAATATACATAACTTTCAGCTCAAGACTCATGATTGAGCAAGGGAGAAGTCATTGGAAAGATATTAGACAATAGAAAATAACTTTTCACCTAGAACTTGATCTGAACAAAAAATTTCTCATAAAATCAGAAGAAAGAAGTCTGATATATTATTGAACCAGAATGGTTCATAATTTCATTAAATTGTTGAGATAATTAACCTGACAAAGTTATGTTGGCTGCACATTTTACAGAATTGACAACAACTAGATCAGATCCGAATTAACATAGATTGCAGATATATGGATGATACACAGGGGGATTACAACTAGAAATATGAGATTAGAGGAATGGATGTACATTTGGGTATGGAAGAAGCAAACTCCAATGGACATGGAGAAGAAAAGGATGATAACATGAATATGGAAGAGAACATTAGAAATTTGTAGAAAGATTTCCAAAGTCATAAAGATGATAATGAAAGGATTATGAAAGCTAAGGAGTAGAGGGAGGAATTCAACATGAAGTTAATGTAGAGCCTGGACAGAATTGAAAATAAATTGGATAAGGAGAATGGCTCAAGAAAATCCAGAATCCATAGGTCTCCTGAGGAGAAAGGAATATCAGGGACTATTAACAGACATTGCCAACACTACCAAAGGAATTCCAATAGGAGAGCACATAACAACTCAAGTCCATCCCCTATGAGGAAACATCATAAGAGGTCTAGGGTGGATGAATTGTGAGGAGAAATGAACAAGATCAAACCTCCTACTTTTGATGGTGATCACAAGAAGGATGAAGATGCCGAGACATGGTTGTTGGGCATGAGAAAATATTTCCAATTACATAATTATTCCTCTCATGCAGAAGGAAGAATTTCTATCTATCAGCTTAAGGGAAAGGCATCCATGTGGTGGGATCATCTTGTGCAGGTGCAACACATCAAAGAGAAAAATGTTACTTGGAAGGAGTTCAAGAAGTATTTTGAAAAGAAATACTTGACTAAGAGATATTATGACAAGAAAATGAAGTCATTCTTTAAACTCAAGATGGGAAGTATGATCATTGATGAATATGAAATAAGGTTTTTGGAACTGTTGAAGTATGTATCCTTCATAAAGGATGAGAAAGTAAAGATTCAAAGATAGTTGAGTGGTCTGCCTTCTTTCATCGGTGATAAGATTCAATATGATGATCCTAAAACTTTGGAGGAGACTATAAGGCGAGCCAAATTTCTATATGATCAACATAAAGGAAAGCCTAATTTTCAAAAATATTGGGAAGACAAGAAGAAATTCAAGATGGGAAAGAGGAACAAGGGGAACAAGCCACCATTCTTCAAAAATAGTCCTTAAGCACAACCAACTTCTAGAGAACCCAGAGTGATTGAGACAGGTGGGAAAAGGCCAAGGAAACCACCTATTCAATTTTGGGGTTGTAAAGGAGACCATATTTATAGAGATAGTCCACACATAAGGGACAAGGTGAGAGATTTACACAATGTACAACAAGCTGAAACATTGGAATACATGGGAAGAAATGTACCAAGGATCTATGCAGCCTTAGAAAACAAGAAAGCATAGTTTCAATAACACATGATTAAAGTGGAAGGTATGATAAATAAACATGCATTTACTATTTTAATTGATACAAAATATATTCATAGTTATATAGATCCTAAGGTGGTCGAGAGATTTCATTTTCGAAGAAGCAAGCATGGGAAATCTTGGTTGGTGCAGTTGTCTACCAAAGCCAAGAGAAAAGTTAATGAGTGGCTTAAGTCATGTCCAGTGGGCATGAGTGGGTGGAACACCAAGGCATATTTGAACATATTTACTTTAGGTTCATATGAATGCATAATTGGGATGGATTGGTTGGACCAACACCATGTTGTCTTAGACTTTCATAACAAGGCATTTACTTTGCTGGATGAGGAAGGGAACCTAAGGACAATCCAAGGAATTCCAAGGGAAGTAGCCATCAGATAAATCTCAGCAATGTAGCCGAAGAAATGCTACAGAAAGGGATGTCAAATACTGGCAACTCATATGGAAGAAACACCTAAGGATAAGGTGTCAAATATCAAAGATTATGCAGTCCTAAAGGAGTATAAGGATGTGTTTAAAGAAATGCCAGGATTATCTCCTAAAAGAGATATTGATTTCTCTATAAATATGATCCCTGGAACAACTCCAGTATCCAAGACTCCTTACAGGATGAATACACCAGAAATGAAGGAGATGCAAATGCAACTTGAATAGATTCTGAGAAAAGGGTACATACACCCAAGTGTGTCACCTTGGGGTGCCCCATTTTTATTTGTGAAGAAGAAGGATGGAACATTGAGATTGTGTATTAACTTTAGACAATTGAAAAATGTAACTGTAAAGAACAAGTATCCTTTGTCGAGGATCGATGATCTCTTTGATCAGTTGAAAGATGCAAAAGTATTCTCAAAGATTGATCTCAGGTCTAGTTATCATCAAGTAAGAATCAGAGATGAAGACATCAACAAGACTACCTTTAGGACAAGGTATGGTCATTATGAGTTCACAGTGGTGCCATTTGGGTTATCAAATGCACCAATTGTTTTCATGTGTTTAATGAATGGTGTTTTTCGAGAATACCTGGACAAGTTTGTCATCATATTTTTGGATGACATTCGTATATATTCCAAGTAATAATAAGAGCACAAAAAAACTTGAATATAGTATTACAAGTGTTAAGAGAGCATCAGTTGTATGCCAAATTGATAAAGTGCTCATTTTATCAGAACCAAATTCATTATTTGGGGCATATCATATATGTGGAAGGGATAGCAGTGGACCCTAAAAAAATTGAGGCCATTAAGGGGTGGTCAACACCTAAGAATGTGACAAAAGTTAGATCATTCATGGGTCTCACTGGCTACTACAAAAGATTTATTGTGGGATTCTCAAACATTTCTCACCCGATTATTTGCAAAAGAAGGGAGTGAAGTTTTAGTGGACGACAGAGTATGAAAAGAGCCTCCAACATTTGAAGCAGTTGTTAACCAGTGCTCCAATTCTAAGGATTGGAGATCCAAATGAAGACTTAATTGTATGTACATATGCATGTAATGAAGGAATTGGTGGAGTCCTCAATTAGAATGGATATGTGGTATGTTTTGAATCAAGAAAGTTGAAGGGACATGAAAGGCTCTATGTCACTCATGATTTGGATTTGGAAACCATAGTGCATGCCTTGAAGAAGTGGAGACACTACCTCATGGGAAATATTTTTGAGTTGAGGACAGACCATAATGGTTTGAGATATTTATTTGATCAACCAACTTTAAATGTTAGGAAAATCATATGGTTGGAATTTCTCAGTGAGTATGACTTTGATATAAACCATATCAAAGGGAAAGAGAACAAGGTTGTTGATGCACTCATTAAGAGAGTGAATGAGTTAAATGCTACAAACATCAACATGTATCAATGTGATTTGAAGGACAAAGTCTTGGAAGCTACAAAATTAGATTTGCAATACAAAGAATTAGTAACAAAATTACAACAAGGTAATTTGTAGCAGAAGGTTGATAATTTCAAGTTGGGGATTGATGAAATTGTCATGTACAGAAACATAATTTATGTACCCAATTCCTAAGAATTGAGAAGTCTGATTTTTTTAAGAAAAACAATTGCAGCATTCAAGAGCCAACATTATTGGCCAGGCATGAAGAAATAAATTGTTGAGTACATCACCAAATGTTTGGAGTGTCAAAAGGTCAAGGATGAGCATGGACACCCAGTTGGGTTTTTGTAGCCATTAATTATCCCTAAGTGGAAGTGGGAAGTGGTGACAATGGAATTGATCACCAAACTTCCCATAACAAGCAAGAAACATAATACAATCATGGTAGTGGTGGACAAGCTTACTGAAGCTACCCATTTCATTCCAGTGAAGCTTACTCACAAGGAAAACAATGTTGTTGATATTTATATGAGGGAAGTAGCACATTTTCATGGAATACCCAAGACAATTGTGTCTGAAAGAGACCCAAAGTTCACCTCAAAGTTCTGGAAGGGATTATTCAAAGGGTTCAAAACAAATATGAACTTCAACACAACTTATCATCCCGAGTCTGATGGGAAAAAAAATAAAGAGTGAACCAAGTGATAGAGGATATGCTAAGAATGTACATGATGGACAAAGAAACTAGATGGGAATACTATCTACACTTGGTAGATTTTTCTTACAATAATGGGCACCAAACATCTCTAAAGATGAGCCCATTTGAGGCACTTTATGGCAGAAAGTGCAACACAACAATAAGCTAGGACAACCCAACTAATAGAGAAGTGGTTGAGCTAGAGTTTCTCAGGGAAATGGAAGATCAGATGTCAAAGATAAAGAAGAATTCAAAAGTTGCTCAAGACAGGTTGAAAAGATATGCTGATAAGGGTAGAATTCACAGAGAATTATTTGTTGGTGACCACGTGTTTATGAAAGTAAAGGCCAATAGAAGTTCCCTAAAGTTGGGAAATTGTTCCAAGTTGGCAGATCGTTATTGTGGACCATTTGAAATCTTAGAAAGGATTGGGACTGTAGCCTATATGCTTGTATTACCTGCATATATGACTATTCATAATCTATTCCATGTATCATTACTCAAGAAATATATACCTAATGCTAATCATTTTATTGATTGGAATGTGATTCAAGTGGAGCAAGAAGGTACTTTTCAAGTGCATCTGGTGTGCATACTGGATTGAAAGATTAGGCAACTTTAGAATCAATACATAGGGCTAGTAAAGGTCCAATGGACCTAGTATAGTCTTGAGGATGCAACGTGAGAACATGAAGATGTTATGCAGGCAGAATACCCACATCTTTTTGAATATTTTTGAAAATTTTGATGTAGTATGTAAATAAGATGCACTAAGGAAAGTGCATAAATAAGGGGAGGGGATTGTAATACCCCAAGGACGGGCCCCTGCTAAATTGTAAACATGTTTTGTAGGGTGGTGAGCCAAGTGATTAGAATCTAGGAGGATTAAGTGATGATTGGGTCGGAGAGCGTAGATGCTAAAGGCCAGTGAGCCTAATTTTGTATATGTAAACACTCATATCATTAATATAATTCATCGCTACGTGTAGACCAACCACGATAAAAGAGAATGGGGGACTAAACTCCACTAGGTAGGGAAAAGGAGGGCTAATATACTAGGGGAAAAGGGCTAAGCTTGAGAGCTTAACCCCAAGAGAATATCATATTAAATTTTCCTAAATACTAAGGTGAGCATAATTGTTTTATCCTAAGTCTCATGGAAGAGGGAATGAATCCCACGTGGAGAGAAATGAGCTCTAAGGGAGCCTTGTGTCAATCTTGGCGCATGTAGTTATATGTGGGAAATATAGTTTGTTTGGAGGGTTCTTTTCCATTCTGACCATTCTTCCCAGGCACCCACACATTCACATAGGGAGCCATTACCTCCATTGTTGACCTTTGAGCATGAAAGTACACATGAAACATGCACACATTTCTAGAGCCATGTCATGTATTTTTCCTATGATAAATAGAACCTGTATTCCTGCTAGATGGTACACCACACCTTTAATTCGCCAAGCCCATAACATTCCTCAATAGACTGTTGTTGCTGCCAACATAGTTCCTAGACTGAGCATGGCTTTCTACTATCATCTATTCTATACTCGAGATTTGATGTTTCCATCATCCTTACTCGATTGAGTTAGGAGATGGACTGAAGAAGAAGGGTATCAAGCTTGTGGGTTTGAAGAGGAGGGTTTTCAGGCTTGTGGAATGAATAAGCAGGTTGTCAGGCTTGCAATAAAATCTCTCCAAGTGAGAGAGGTTTATGGGGAAGTGATATTCCTAGAGGGATCTTAATGGCAACTATAGTTATCTAATAATTCATGTCCGACCTGTTGTTGAATCCCTACAAGGGAAGTGGGGTAGTCAAAGGACTGTTGAGTAGAGAAGGGGCACACTTCTTGGGGTGGGACATTAATGTGGGGAATGAGAGGTTGTAGGATGTTAGTGTGAGTTGGCTCCTGGGATAGAATCCTTCCTATTGACTGTGCAACTTCCAGTTGTCTCAACCTAGCCTAGGAATCCCTTTACCCAAGTGGAGTTTATTCCCAACTCAGGGGTGACCCACTGCTGAGAGTGATGAGTAGTGTGGTCTAAGGATGGGAGGTTCATGGAAGGTTTGCACGCAGTTGGTGGTATTCCATAAAAAGATAAGTACCATTTATGTGTTCAATTGCATACTGTGCATTTGTACATGTTTTATATTTATGAGTTTATCCTCTATACGTTGTACATATATGCTTTATTGTTACTTCCATATTTTTCTATGTATTAGCATAATGTAATTGTATATTAAGCTTTATTTGTATGATGTTCTGATTGAGTCTCTAAGTGGTATAGCCCAGTGGCCTAAGGATGGGGTGTACTAACAAATCTGTATCATAACTTAGCAAGAATTTTTTCTATGAGGTAGCATGGCCCGACTTGGGTGGCTGAGGGTGTTACAATATGGTATGAGAGAATAAAATATTTTTGGTGGCATGAACAGCTTGGGAGGTTGGGGGAATTTACAATGAAAATATTTCTTCATTCCCAACAACCATGCTTCTTCATCTTCTCCTTTCTTGTTCTCTCCATCAAAATATGGTGGCTTAATTTTCCTTAGTTCCCCTTGCAAGCTATATGAACCATGTCTAATTCTATGATGTTTGACCAGAGACATACTTGGGATACTTTTCGACCTCAAACATTCATATTCTCTTCTGGTTGAGTGCCCTGGGGAATGATGATGTTGATTCCTGCCAATACTCCTTGATCATCTATATCCTCCATGATCATCCCTCCTATCATGAGACCTAGACACTTCCACTTGCTTGGCACTAACTTCTTTCCTTGTGCCCAAATCTGTGTTGACTTACTTCTTCAACATATTCACTCTTTGTAGTATCTCCTCCTAAGCTTTCATGATCCTTTCATTATCGGTTCTATATCTCTCCACTTCTCTTTGAAGGCTTCTCATAGTTACAGGCTCCTACCTATCTCTTCTTCAATTAGAATCAGGCTCAACATTACCCATCTTGATATGTATACCTCTAATTTATTCTTCATGGTTGTAAGAACCTTGTGCATCCTCCATGTATCTAGTTCTCATATAGGAACTAAGTTATGCTTTCATGTATCTCTAATTCTACAAGAATGTGCACGCAATACTTGCTATTTGAATTAAGCATATTGCAAAATATTTATTAATTAGATTAAAGGTTATTCTTCACATCAATTTATGAATAATCCAATTCTCCAAATCAAAATATGATTCCATAATTATATTATCTTCTGAAACATCTCTCCAACAAATGTACCCATGCTTCATTTTGAGTTTTGAGAGAAAAGTTACAACATTTATAAGTTTCAATTTCCACTCTTTTACTACTTTAGAAATATATTTTATTACTTTCTGAAAATTTTTAGAGCCCAATTAAAAATTATGGGTGGAAATATGTCCTCCTCTCCTCAAGATCTTTCCATCGACTATTCATTTTCTCAAATCTGAGTTCCGACCTAAAAGTTATGGTCTAGAGAAGTTTTGACTATTTTTTCCAATTTATCCTTGTATGTTATAGGTGTCTTCTTTCTCTCCCTGCGCATTATCAGGTATCCATAACCCAAATTTGACTCCATGGATGTCTTCTATGGTTCATAATATTTCCATAGGTTTATCTTGTGCCTCAAACATACTTCTGAGCAAGGAGTTATTCCCTTTGGAAGTAAATTGGTACTAAAATTTTACCTCAATTGTTTCAGATCTAACTTTCTCATACTATCTGTTTTTCTCCCAAAATAGCCCATTGGATAACTCTTTCTGATTTCTTTTATTTAATATGAAAACATATAGTGTATCTTGGTATACTCTATTCTTGTTGGTTTTGATTGGCTAAAAATGTCGCTTAGAGCCTCAAAATTGGCCCGCAAGTTCATGACCTTCAAAAACCCAGAAAATTATTAAAAATTTGGCTATTTTACTATTATAACCTCCCTTTAAT
Organism: Picea glauca; assembly: GCA_000966675.3. Classification (NCBI taxonomy): domain Eukaryota; kingdom Viridiplantae; phylum Streptophyta; class Pinopsida; order Pinales; family Pinaceae; genus Picea; species Picea glauca. The sequence goes on along the minus strand of JZKD02S0311719.1, from coordinate 196,617 downwards.
CTACACCAACGATCTAAAAATTGGGAAAAATATAGACCGTTGATCTTCCCTCCATCAGTGTAATACTCCAAGGTCGAGCCATGTTGAATTGTAATGATGTTTAATGAAGTTTATAGATTAGTGAGCCAAGTTTTTATAAGTTGGAAGGCTTATATGTTTATTAGGCCAGAGAGCCTAGATGCTAATGCCAGAGAGCCTATTTTTGTATATGTAATTATGAAGATTATTAATAAAAATACATTGTTGTGTGTAGACCAACCACGAAGAAAGAGTTATAGGGGACTAAGCTCCACTAGGAAGGGAAAGGGAAGGGGGATGAGAGGCTATGAAAAAGGGGATAAACTTGAGGGCTTAACCCAAGGGAATGTTATAATATATTCCTAAAAGACTAAGGTTGGACATAACCTGTTATCCTAATTTCCTTTTGGGGAGAGGAACAAACTCCAAGTGGAGAGGAACAAGCTCCTGGAGAGCCAAGTGTCATCCAGGACACATGCAAATTTATGTGGGAAATTCCATCGTTGTGGGGGTTCGCTAGCCAGTCTTTCCATCTTTCCTCACATGTTCGCTCTCACCATTTTGACCACTCTTTCCATGTTTCCCATCCATGCATGCATTCACTCGCACACTAATCAAGCATGCAGTCAGTCCATTTCTGCCATTGTTGAACCCTTTTCCATCGTGAACCTCTATAATTTTTCGAGCCATCCCTTGCCTTAGCCATTTTTTTTACTATGGTTTGAAGAGGCAAGTTGTTAGGAACTTGGTTAAAGAATCAGGTTGTCAGTCATGTGATAAACTCTCTCCAGGTGAGAGATATTTCTGGGGAAGTGATTTCTCCTAGAGGGAGCCCAACAACAGCTACAAAGATCTAAGAATTCTTGATTTGACCTGTTGTTGAAACCTTGGAAGGGAAGTGGAGCAGCCGATGGACTATGGAAAAGTGAAGGTGTATATTCTCAAGGTGGGATAGGAATGTGGAGAATGAGATTCTGTGAGTAGCGGGCATAAGTAGGCTCCTTGGAAGGAATCCTTCATGTTGCATTGTGCAACTTTCCGTAGTCTCAGCGTAACCTAGGATTCCTTTACCCTGGGTGGATTTTAGTCCCATCTAGGGGGTGACCCACTACTGATAGCTTGGAGTACCATTCTCTAAGGCTAGGAGGTTCATGGCCGGTCTACACGCAGTCAGTGGTCTTCTCATAAAAATATAAGTACCAAAATATGTACACATGTATGTGTTTATTGTCGCTTCCACATGAATATGTGTATGAACAAAATGTCTATATTTGTTTAAATTTGCATTATATATATATATATATATATATATATATATATATATATATATATATATATATATATATAT
>JZKD02S0311719.1:147719-159184 GCA_000966675.3 Picea glauca | reverse complement strand
TTTGACCTTTTGGGGCTTCTAGATGACATATGAGGGTCCTCCAACTTTGTAAGGCCATAACTCTCAAACCGTGAGGACTTATGTGACATTCCACATACCACCAGAAATGGAATGACATGTACTATACATCTAGAATAGTATTACCTTCAAATATAGCAAAAATCATACTGTTATCCATCAAACAAACTTGGGTCCATTACCTAAACCTGGGTTCTCCAACTTCACATGGTCATAACTCTCTAATCGTGAGGAGTTATGTGACATTCTACATACCACCAGAAATGGAATGAAAAGAAATATCCATCTAGGATAGTTTCCCTGACAAATTCACTATACTTCATCTCATTATTCCATAATTAAGCATGGGTTCTCTTACTCCGCAAAGTGTCTTCCCATGAGGGTTTTCACCATAAGGGGACCACTTTGGAGTTCATCCATATTTACTTCTTATCAACCATGAAAAAACAATAATGATTCATATTTACATCAAACAATCTTGGGTCCATTACCCAAACCTTTTTGCTATGGGTCTTTCTTCAAGGGTTGACATCAATGACAACCAACCTTAATCAACAATTTATTTACGTATATATACATACCATGGTAGTAATTTCATGTCATTTCAAACAATTAGGTAAGTACCAAGTTAAAGATATGAATTTGTATATTGAGCCTCTTATCGACGAGCTACTAAAGTTATGGGAGGGAATAATTATGTATGACATATGTAAACCAATTGGGAAGAAGAGATTTCAATATCGTGGAATACTTTTATGGACAATTCATGATGCTCTAGGACTAACACATTTTTGTGGTATGTAACGTTCCATATTGCATGCTTGAATATTATATAATTAATTGAATATATCATCCATGTTGTTTAAATAATCATTTTGTATATTAATAATTCACATTAATCCATCTGTTGCAAGTCTTCAAACAAAGGGTAAATATGCATGTCCAGTTTGTGGTCCTAAGATGAAATATCGTTGGTCAAAAATTTTAGGAAATGAGGTGTTTGATGAGCATAGACACTTCCTCTCTAAGAACCATAAGTATCATACTACTGAAAAAGATCTTTTCAACGGGAAACAAGAGACTGGACTAAAACCACAAAGAATGACACCTTGCCTATGGAAGTTGGCATATGACAGAATTAATCCTCGAGGTACGCATTTTGTTTATGTATCGTAAATGGAATCATGTTTTGAAATTTTATTTTAATTATTCAATTTATTTTACCACATTTGATAAATAGTGTTCTAATTTTTTTTATGCTTCATCAATGTCTTTATTGTTAAGGTAGTAATAATGGCATTCCATGAGGAATGAAATGTTATCCCACTCAATTCATGAGGTTGCCTTACTATGAGGACCTAAAAATAGTTCATTTATTTGATACAATGCGTATTGGGAAGAATGTGACAGAAACATTATGGCGAATCTGTTGAGCATTCAACACACCCTAAAAATCCCATGTCAAATTTTACTTTTTGGGTACCACTTGATCTGTTGCACTGTCTAATTTGACCTCAGGATGAAAAATTGTTGCCTCTGTTTATCATTTTGTTTTCCATTTAAGTCTTTCAAATTTTTCTCGAGCATGCAAAAACCAATAACTTAAAAGACTAACATCTAAATTAGAGAATTGACAATCAAAACTTTCCCCAACGTGCTTAAGGAATTCAACATCGAGAAGGATTGAGCGTGAAAGAAATCACCGAGAGAACCAAGGTTGCCTAGTGTCGATATTCATCGGCGTCAGCAAATCGAAGATTCTCTTTCGTGACAAGCATCACACAAGGATATCGCCAAAAATCGATTCCCTTCGGCGTTGGTAAGGAGCGAAAAGAGTAGGCGTTCAAGAATAAAGGAAAGATATTGTCGATCGCCAAATTCTAAAATGTTTTCAGTATCGGGGGTTTTTCAAGGACGTTAAATCATAAGGAAGACACATGATAGGTTTATTGCCAAAATTCGACCTACGATACCTTTCGGCATCGATAGTCCCAAGTTTATCTTAAAGCGCTCGACTTGGACAAAGTCCCAAGTCCGACCATTACCCGTAAGCTAATTTCTCGGTATTTAGTACCTTGTATCTCGAGTCAGTGGTACCACGTCAGTAATGTACAATAAAATCAATTGGCATCGATAGATTTTTGTAGAAGGATATCAATGAAAAAAAACAAAGAAAATCGAAGAAACACTAAGTACAAAATCAGGATTAACTTGCAATGAATTTAGACAAAGAAAACAGTAGATTCATATGCAAAGAGAAAAAAAAAAGATGCATTCAACTACAATGACCAGAATCCTTTCATCAAAATCTCAAAACTTTTTATATTAGACTCCCATCGGGCTTAGGTTACATACAATAGACATTGTCTACACCTTTTGGCCAACCAACCCGGTTACAGTAAGAAAATGAAAATATCCTTACAAAAAGGGAGAATTGTCAAAGTTCTGTGTCATGTCTGCGAATGCAAAACAGAGTTTGCCAATCATGCTTCTTCTGCATGCATATTTTCTTCCCGACTGCTTCGCGCTCCCTGAGGTGTTTTCATATTTTATTCTTCTGACACTCTTTGTGCCTCGTGCAGCTGCATGATCGTAACTTGTGCCTCTTGAAGTTTCCTCTTGAGCCAGGATGTGTTCCCTTCATGAACTTGAGGTGCTGACACCTCAAGGGTCTTTTCCGCCAACTACCATCGTAGTTCTCTATTTTCCTGGTAGAGTTCAGATATGGTGAGTTGTTCCTTATCTAGTTGTTGAATAGGTGCTCGAACGTTAGAAATAGAGACTCTATCCTTCTCGTTCAGTTCCCGCTTCATCAACTTATGGTTTCAATAGAATCTAGATGGATAGCGCGCATTAGGAATTCCTTAGCGGCTAATCATGCGCATGACTCAATTAGGATTTGGTTATCCTCTCCCACTTCTTTATTCTTTTTGGGCCTTCCTCTCTTCCACGGTATCTGCTGTTGAGGAAGTGTGACTTCCACCTTGTGCCCTTCCGATGTAACTTCTTCCACTTTGGCCTTTGCACGGGGTAATACCTTTGTTTCCACGTGAAGGTTGGAATATCCCTTTGAAGCCTCGGGAACACCCACTACTAATAAGAATGAGTCCCATGAATTTTGTGGCTCAAGCCTGACGCTTTGGCTGCCTAACAGGCCCCGTCTTGTGTTTTGAGGACTTCCCATGGTGCGACAAGGCATCTACCTTATGCGTGGAGGATTTGAAAAAGTCCCAAAACCAAGAAGTTGATCGAATTGAGCTCACGAGATGAGTCACCTATGGTGCATAAGCTCAACTGGTAAGTAGAACACATCCAGAACATCTATAATTTATAATGGAGAGGGGCAGTGAGCCAAAATGTGTCAGGGAACACTGAATTCCTTGTGATGGGATATTTTAAAGAATTATTGTGTCACACCCGGGTGATGGGTAAGATCTAGGGCATGTGATATACAACCTATAGGAATTTCAAAGGATGGGTGGTATGATCATCTCAATTCCTTTCAATTCCCCTAGCCTCTGTAATGAGCTAATGATGGTTGATGCACTTAGTGATGCGACTTTTGTTTGAGTAACCTGCCTCGACCTAAAGCATTTAACAACTTCCCTTATGAAATTATCCAATATTTTTGGAACTTAATCGTACTTTTGGAACATGTTCATCTCTGACATCCTTTACTGACCCCAAGGGCCAACCGGCCACGAGCGTGACTTAGAATCTCATTTTTTTCATACCTGATCTATCATGATGTGATGCACAGATGTAACCCACCCTAACTAAAGAAAAATGGTAGTGCTAACTGATATGGTGCAGGAAAACTGAAAGGTTGCAGAGATCATGTAAGTATCAAACAACTAGACTTAGTGGGATTTACAGGTATGCATCAGTCTGTTTTCTTCCTGCTTACGCTTTTCACATATTTTTCCAAGTATTCTTTTGTAAGAAATTTCTAAACGATTTTAATTCCGATTTGCAGGAAACATCCCTCCAACTATCGAGAAAAATTGGCTCTGTAACTTCGCCGAGAAATCTGAGAGAAAATGAATTTGAAGATCAACATGAGATGAAGGATATCAGACTCCCTGAATTCGGCACCCCCGATGACTTCATCAACTTGTGTGACATATTCAAATCACGTACCAAGCAAGATTCATTATGGGCCGAAGATCTAGCGAAGGTGTCCGACACTGCACCCGGACAAGTGAAACGATTTATAGAACATCCGATTAGAGCTTGGACTGTGCTACAATAGTTAAACATCGATCTGGTGAAGTATTAGGTTCATGTGGTGGAGGTCAGAGGAATTTATGCAACTCCAATGGAACAAAACAGATTTCCATGGGCCCAAACCTACAAGGAGTTGTTCATCAGTTGGTCGGATTCTGAGAAAATTCACCCTTTCAAGTGATATCTTGAGTTGATTGTTAAAGAAACTATTAGAAGAGGATGTTGCATGGCGAATTTTGTTTTGTTTAAACTACACTTAGTCGTTATTTTCAGTTGAATTTTATGTTATAAGTAAGAACATCGACCAATTAGTTAAGGGTCAATGGTTGCTGCAAGAAACTCTTTTTTTTGGTTTGTTAAGAACTATTTTCGAGCTAGCTTTAATTGAGAAGTCTTGTTGGACCAGAGACAAAGTTATTTTCATCAAATTCATGTGTGATTGGACGTGGAGAAGAAATATTTTGTATCTCGTCTCATGAATGATGCTGTAATGAGTAAGAGAAATTAAATATATTTGTCAAGTTATCTAGTGCAATGTTTTGTTGTTATTTGATTTAATGATGAAGATGAATCACTATGTTATCATGTGATGGATGATTAAGTAGGTGGATTATTCTTCTTGCTTTTGTTTTATCGCATATGTGTTTTCTTTCTAATAATTAGTATCTCAGACAATAATTGGATGCTCACATGGTTAATGTATCATTACTAGGCCTGTGGTATAGAATTGTCATCTGCATGCTTGAATAGCAGGTTATCCCAAGCTCATCCTCTTCTCCAGTAGTTAAACTTAATTCTATTTTGTTTCCAAGTTGGTTTATATCGGCTTACAATATTACTTCAGTCCCACCCAAGAGAAATTCCCAACTGAAGGAGACGCCTTCGCAAGAAAACGTAAAGCCCTTCAATTAATTGGTCGGATTGCAAGATCTGGAGAACCATTCCACTATTAAACACTACAGAGTCTAATTGGGCCTCAGTGGCAGGTTTGGTTCCTACTGTTGACCTAAAGGGATTTAAAACCCATCAACAAAATTGGCGCTAGAAGGAGGGCCTAAGAATGAATGGTTGAATACATATTTTACATAGTATTTCAAATATCCTATAGATTCAAAACAACCCACATGCATGGCTAGTCATTCCCAAGACAAACCACACACGCTAAGTACTCTTGAAATGAGTAACTTACCCCAGCCCGAGGAAGAACCTTTGTACTCTGACATACCTTACGCTCTTCCTCACAAGGAATTAAATCAATTCAAAAGAATCACAAGAGAATATGCCCAAGATATCGGTGTGTTGTCCTTAGCTCTAATACTTCCTCGAAGAAAAATAATAAGTAGACCAATGGTCGATACTCCCGACGAGGTTTTTGTGCACATGGTACAAGACTTAATAGATTTCACAATCATCTAAATCTAATATCCTCTTGATATGATACCCTAAATGCCAGCTGATGACGTCTTTGAACGAGATGATTTTTCAGAAGAGGAGGAGTTTAACTCAGAATATGAATATATGAAGGACAACAATGACCATAATGAAGAAAGGGGAAACCCACCACTGAACAATCAACCCTGGTTGGCCAGAGACACTTTGGCCCTACCGAGACTAGTCCATAACCTTCCCCGACATCCAGATAAGTTACTTCCTAAGTTTGATCCTGAAACCTTAGGATTGCCTAAAGATCATATCAAGAAATTTATACTAGCAATCAGGCTTATGAATGTCTAGCATGAAGACGTATTTTTCAGGCTATTCCGCTACACTTTTGAGAACTCAACCTCCACATGGTATTTTAACTTACTTGTAGGATCCATAACTAGATGGACAAAGTTTCAAAAAATATTTTCTAGATAAATTTGTGGAAGAAACCACTATAGGATCTCTGATGGTTGAACTGTTCGCAGCCACCATGAGTTCAAAAGAGAAGGTTAAAGATTTCAATAAAATATTCACAACTATATTAAACAAATTCCATCCTGAAGCCAAACCAACTTAGGATTTGCAAATCGAAGTATATTCTAATGCGCTCCCAGCTTCTATTTCCATGTTTGTGAAGAGGTTTTCCAAACAAACCTTAGCTGAGAATTTTGAAGAAGCTAAAATGATAGAATTCCAGATGAAAGGGTGTAAAGAAGGCTAGGTCTCTTTAGTTAAGAAATAATTTCAACCTCCTCTCAGGAGAGGACTCCTTTTGACTAGAACGCCAAGGAAACAAGCAGAACAGAATCCCGACAAGGGTAATGGAGACATAGAATATCTACAACGCATGGTTAATAAATTATCAAATGAGATCATAGACATGAAGAGAAACACAAGGGAGGGAAACCAAGGCCAAAGGTCCTATAAGACTTTCTTTAAAATAAACTCACCGTTCAAAGCAATTGAAACTCCCCCAGCTAACTTGAATATCGATCTAGGGAATGTCGCATCTGATTCTTTATGTACTTATCACCAGGAAAACCACTCTGAAAGAGACTACCCTCAATGGGTGCATGCCATGAACTTGATGGCCAACAAGTTTTTAGATGAGGTTTCCCTAACCAAAAAACCAAGCATTTCATTTATGAATGTTGTTGACTAGGAAGAGATTGACCCACCAGAAGATACAACCATGCTAATATGGGATCCTAGCCTAATTATTCCTTCCGATGACCTATTTCAGGTTCAAGAACCACCTCGAGAGGTCTCAGTTGTGCAAACTAGAATTAAAGGTCCTCCTGTCTCAAAGGACCCCACTACCACTCAAACATCAGGAGAAAGGTCAACTCATGATCACCCCAAAGAACCTATTTCTCCCCGTAAGAACCCTATTAGAATCCATACCCGAGAATCGCCCAAACTGAAGTACAACATAGTTGAATATCTAAAGAAGTTGAGGGATAATATATCGGTCATGGACATATGTAGAATCCATCAAAAAAAATATTTCCTGCTACAAGCTTTGAAATCAGTAGAAAACCCTATTACAAGCAATGAACAACAAATAAATCTAACTTCCAGAGATCTAGTAAGTAAACCAACCATGAATACTTGCTCGGAAGATAAGAAGGGAAAACATGTTGTCCCACCATTCCTCTTAATGTTTGAAGTCTTCAAAAGGAACCTCCACAATTGTTTGGTAGATTCAGGAGCATCTTCCAATGTGATGTCATTTTCTATTTGAAAAAAATTAAATTTCATTCCTCTCAAGAGTGATAAACATGTAATACAACTAGACACAACCCAGGTCAAAGTCATGGGTGAACTTAAAATGTAATGATCAAGATAGAGACACATAGTAAGTTTGTAAAATTGATTGACATCATTGTAGTAGACATCCCAGAGGCCTATGGTTTATTACTAAGTTGAGATTGGTCTGAGAAGTTGAATGAGTAATTTAGTACGGACTGGGAACACCTTTGCCTGCCATTGAAGGGATGCAAGAATATGATCAGAATCGATAGGGAGAGATACCTAAAACATACGGTCATTGATATAGAGACCTCGAACGAACCCTCATCTACAGATTTCCCCATCCTAGGCAATTATTCCTGCGATTCCTATTTCAGGAACTTCTCCCCTCTCTGATATGATGTCTCCCTCACTCAGAATTCCTAAATGGTATTTCAAGAGAAATTTCCAATATCGACAAAGGAAACCCTCTTCTGTCAATAACATGTGCTAGAAATCACCAGACAAAAGATAGGAGGGAAAGAAAGTAATAAGAAGGAAGAAATGGTTAACTTTCACTCACAAATTTGGACCATATATTTTGATGGATCTAAATCATAGGAAGGATCAAGGGTAGGGTGCATCCTCATTTATCCAAAAGGTAACCTTAATTTCCTATCCTATAGATTAGAATTTGAATGCACCAATAACACCGTCGAGTATGAAGCTCTAGTAGAAGGGTTAAAAAAATACATAGACTTAAACATCAAAGTATTGAAGGTTTTAGGAGACTCGGAGATCATCGTTGGACAAGTGAGGAATACTATACATTTCAATTTCCCACATGTGAAGAATTATCAGTAGGAAGTGCATAGGTTAATAGAGCATTTTGAAGATTTCAATATCACCGTGATCCCCAGAGAAAAGAATATCCTTGTTGATTCCCTGGCCACCGCTGCTTCAAGGTTGTAATCTCTAGAAGATTATGAAGCCTCCCTATTCACTGTGGAACTACTCTACAAACCATTGGTGCCCAACAATATTTCTAATTGGAAAGTCTTCAAAGGGGATGAACAGATCATCAACTTTCTGACTAACCAAGATAATTTCAAAGACTTAGTTATTGACGATGATGTATTCCAGGAACAATAAACAAGAACTAATCCTTGAACAGGTCAACCTATTGATAAATCGAAGTCTCACACAATCCAAAAAGGGATAGTTAATTTGGAAAACCTTTTTGACCTGAAGGAACGATATAAGGGACCTAAAAATTCAAAGACCAGTAGCTCTTGTCCCCTGCATGAAACTATAAATCTTAGAGCCCCAGAAAACCCAAAGAATGTGAATCTCGGCATGACTATATCTAAAGAGGAAAGAAAGGATTACCTCAAACTGTTCAGACAATACCAATATGTCTTTGCAAGGTCCTATCAATATCTGAAAACTTATGATACCCGCATCATTCAATACACTATACCATTAATACCCGAAGTGAAACCCTTACAAAAAAATCTCTGAAAGTATCACCCATCCCTGGAACCTCTCATGTATCAGGAATTGAAGAAAATTTTGGATGCTAAAATCATCTTCCAGGTTAGACATTCTACATGGGTACCAAATTTAGTTCATGTGAGGAAAAATTCTAGAGAAATCCACTTATGCATAGATTTTTGGAACATCAACAGATCTTCAAAAAGGGACAATTACCTAGTCCCACCAATGGAGCAACTCCTGCATACCGTGTCTGGCTCGAAGATTTTCTCTCTACTGGACTATTTTCAGGTTACAACCAAGTCCTGGTTTCAGAGGAATATCATTTGAAAACTACGTTCTGAACCATGTGGGGAACCTTCGCTTATAAATGCATGCCTTTTGGGTTAATCAACGCATGGGAGACCTTCCAAAGGGCCATGGAAGTATCATTTCTAGGACTAATCAATAAGTGTGTGGTAGTGTATCTAGATGACATAACTGTGTATTCAAAGAACATAGAAGAGCATATCCAACACTTAACTTGGATTTTTGAAAGGTGTAGGAGATACGAAATATCCTTAAATCCTAAGAAAAATATTTCCAGCATCGAGGAAGGTAAGATACTAGGCCACATTATATCTCAAGTAGGCATTCACATAGACCCAGAAAGGATTAAGGCCATAGCTCAACTCCTATTTCCTCACAACAAGAAATCTTTGCAGTATTTTTTCGGGAAAATCAATTTCGTGAGGAAATTCACTCCCAATTTCGTGGAAACCATCAAACCCTTACAAAATATGATTTGTAAAGATGTCTAATTTGAATGGGATGATGAACAGAAGGATGCTTTCAACAACTTCAAAACTATTATATCTCAATCCCTAGTGTTACAAAGTCCCGATTTCAACAAAGATTTATTCATCTATACTTTCGCCTCTGACCATTCGTTAGCTACAATATTGACTCAGAAGGATGATGAGAACAACAAGTTTCCAGTGTCATTCATGAGAAATAATCTCCAAGGATCCGAACTTAATTCATGCTATAGATAAATAGTCCTATGCAGTATATAATGCAGTAAAACACTTCAGGTCCCACATCCTCAAGAACCACACCAAATTAATCATGCCCCACCCTGCATTCTGATCCCTATTCACTCAACAGGAGATGGGGGAAAGAAGAGGGAACTAGATGGCAGTAGTTCAAGAATTTGATCTAGATATAAAACCTTCCAAATTATTTAAAGGGAAAGGATTGTACAAACTTGCAGTTAAGGCCCAGGACCAAGTAAATGAAGATCCCAGATGGGAGAATGAAATGGAATTTTGGTGTGGTGGAGCCTCATACATTTCCCCAAGATGAGAGTCTTGGTATAATAATTTAACTTATCTCCTACACCATGGGACTTGTTCAGAAAATCTCAATCCTAGGGAAAGGAGAGCTCTCAAGTTAAAATCTACACAATATCGACTCATAAATTCGGTACTCTTCCGGATTAATTATGATGGGGTAATATTAAGATGTCTCGAACATGAATACACAGACAAAGTTCTAAAGGAGCTCCATGATGGCCCTACTGGTGGACATTTTGCAGGAAACACCACCACTCATAAGATACTGAGAGTTGGCTATTATTGGCCCAGCTTGTTCAAAGACGCTCACACCTACACTAGAAATTGTAAAACTTGTCAAGTAAGTGCTGGGAGGGAGAAAAGAGAGGCAGTCCCAGTCCAACCAATGACTGTCTCTAGCCCTTTTGAGAAATGGGGGTTGGATATCATAGGAGAAATTACACCAAGTTCTTCAAAAAAACACAAGTACATTCTTACTGCCACCGATTAGTTCATGAAATGGGTAGAAGCCATCCCTCTGACTCATTTAAACAAGAAGGTGGTGATCCAGTTCATAGAACAACATCTAATCACAAGTTTTGGTGTCCCTTCTGTCCTTGTTTTTGATAATGTAGCTTATTTTTCTTCCACCCTACTGACAGATTTTTCTCTGGACAAAGGAATCATAATTAGGTACTCTACAAATTATTATCCACAGGGAAACGGGGTGGCAAAATCAACTAATAAGAACCTAGTGAGAATATTAAAAAAGATGGTTGTAGATAACCAAAGGAATTTTCATAATCTACTCCATAATGCTTTATGGGACGATAGGTTCACACCCAAGGAAGCTATAGGAAATTCCCCGTACTTTCTAGTTTATGGGCAGGAAGCCATTCTCCCAAATGGGCTTTATCTTCCATGTCTTCAACTAGCCCAAGATTCTAGTGGGGAACCTTCATCAGTTATACAACAAAGAATTGATAAGTCAAAATTCCTAGCTCACCAACAGATAGTGAAAAGATGGTTTGATAAGCATAAGTATAAAGAGAAAATTTTTGAAGTAGGAGACTTGTTCCTAAAATGGGACAGAGCGAATGAGCCTAAAGGAAAACATGCTAAGTTTCAAAATCTATGGCTTAGACCTTTCCAAGTGGCTGAGAAGATTGGGGTAGGCACTTATCGATTACAGAATTTGAGGGGGGAACCTGACGCCCTCCTAGTAAATGGCCAAGCCCTAAAACAATATTTCCAATA
>JZKD02S0311719.1:128430-147281 GCA_000966675.3 Picea glauca | reverse complement strand
GTATGAATGTTTTCATGATTGTTAAATGCATTTTTGTTGTTTCTTTTTCTTTCTAGACTTTTGCACTTTTGAAGGTTGTGTTCAATGAGACAATGGTTGAATTTAAACCATGTGACATAGAGAACTCTGTTCCAAATTCATTACTCATATAAAACACAAGAAGCATTGAGGAACTTGCGGTTGCTTTGAGGATTCCTCTGTCTAACCTTCGCAAATGAACAACTTCGGAAAAATGTCAGAAGTGTCTGCTTGGTGGTTTAGTAAGATCTTAAGGGAAAGAAGGAAAGATGGAAAGAACAACATTAACCCTGAAGAAAAATCTAGCAAAGGATCCACCTTAAGCATCTCACTTTGCAAAATAAATAGACATCATCCTCTCTCACTCGCTCAGGGCATCATGCCAAAATAAAATTGACATTATCAAAAGAGTGAACAGTAAGAGAGGGTATGCATATATCTCTGTTGGAGCTATGGATGCCCACTGGCAGTAGAGCAAGGTCTGTGATGTCGGGGTGAATCCATCAGGGCTATGGACGCTCGCTGGAAGCATAGCAACACCAACGCAAGTGGGTAAAGGTAATTAAAGGATCCATACTGGTGAATGATTTACTAGATTTTGTCAAAAGGGCATGAGTCAGAGTTGTCGGAAACGAAGGAGGAATAAAGGTTAAGAACACCACAGGTAGGCCCAAAAGCATCAACTGGATAATTTCAAATGAAAGGGTAAAAAAAGCTCTAATTTACAGCCAGTAAGGTTCTCCACCATATTTCGTATCAGTCGAGCCTTGAAGGAGCAACAAAGATTCTTCTTTCACCCAGTAAGTCGCCATTTGTTGAGCACTCAACACACCCTAAAAATCCCATGTCAAATTTTACTTTTTGGGTACCACTTGATCTGTTGCACTATCTAATTCAACCTCAGTATGAAAAATTGTTTCCTTTTCTTATCATTTTTTTTCCCATTTAAGTCTTTCAAAGTTTTCTTGTGCATGCGAAAACCAATAACCTAAAAGACTAACATCTAAATTAGAGAATTTACAGTCAAAACTTTCCCCAATGTGCTTAAGGAATTCGACATCAGGAAGGATTGAACATGAAAGAAATCACTTGAGAGAACCAAGGTCACCAAGTGCTGATCTTTGTCGGTGTCGGCAAATGAAAGATGCTCCTCCATGACAATCATCATGTAAGGATATCGCTGACAACGGATTCCCTTTTGCATCAGTAAGGAGCAAAAAGAGTAGGCATTGCACAAATAAAGGAAATGTATTGCCAATCACCGACTTCCAAAATGTTTTCAGTAACGGGGGTTTTTCAAGGACGTTAAATAACAAGGAAGACATGTGATAGGTTTATTGTCAAAAACTGACCTATGATACCTTTCGACATCGGTAGTCCCAAGTTTATCTTAAAGTGGTCGACTTGAACAAAGTCCCAAGTCTGACCATTACCCGTAAGCTAAGTTCCCAGTCTTTAGTACCTTGTATCCCGAGTCAGCGGTGCCACGTCAGTACCGTACGATGAAATCAATTGATGTCAAGGGTTTTTTGTAGAAGGATATCAATGAAAAAAAAAAAAAAAATTGAAGGAACACTAAGTACAAAATCGGGATTAACTTGCAATGAATTTAGACAAAGAAAATAATAGATTCATACACAAAGAGAAAAAAAAGATGCATTCAACTACTACGACCAAAATCTTTTCATCAAAATCTCAAGACTTTTTATATTAGACTCCCATCGGGCTCAGGTTACATACAATAGACATTGTCTACACCTTTTGGCCAACCAACCCGGTTACAGTAAGAAAATGAAAATCTCCTTACAAAAAGGGAAAATTGTAAAAGTTTCACATCGTGTCTGAGAATGCAAAACAAAGTTCGCCAATCATGCCTCTTATGCACGTGGATTTTCTTCCTGGATGCTTCGCACTCCCTTAAGTGTTTTCATCTTTTGTTCTTCCAACACTCTTTGCACCTCACACAGCTGCACAATCATATCTTTCTCCTCCTGAAGTTGCCTCTTGAGCCAGGTTGCGTTCCCTTCATGACCTTGAGGTGCTAACACCTCAAGGGTATTTTCCACCAACTACCGTCGTAGTTATCTATTTTCCCAGTAGAGTTCATCTATGGTGAGTTGTGCCTGCTCTAGCTGCTGACTAGGTTATCAAACGTTAGAACCTGAGGTTTCTATCCTTCACATTCGGTTCCCACTTCCTCGAATTATGGTTTCAATAGGCTCTAGTTGGATAGCGCGCATTAGGAATTCCTCAGTGGTTGATCATGTGCGTGACTCAATCAGTATTTGGTTTTCCTCTCCCACTTATTTATTCATCCTAGGCCTTCCTCTCTTCCATGGTATCTATTTTTAAGGAAGCGTGACTTCCACCTTGTGCCCTTCCAATGTAACTTCTTCCACTTCGGCCTCCGCATAGAGAAATACCATTATTTCCGCGCGAAGGTAGGGATATCCCTTTGAAACCTTGGAAACACCTGATCCTAATAAAAATGAGTCCTAGACATTTTTTGGGTTAGGCCTGGTGCTTCGACTGCCTCGCAGACCCTGTCTTGCGTTTTGAGGAGTTCCCATGGTGCGAAAACACATCTACCTTATGCGTGGAGGATTTGACAGAGGACCAAAACCAATAAGTTGATTGAATTGAGCTCATGAGACAAGTCACCTATGGTGCATAATCTCAACTAGTAAGAAGAACACATCTATAAAATCTAGAATTTATAACGAAGCAGGGCAGTGAGCCAAAACGTGTGGGGGAACACTGAATGCCTTGCAATGAGATGTTTTAAAGAATTATTGTGTCACATATGCATGTGGGTATGTTCGAGGGTGTGTGAGATATAGTTGATAGGAATTGTGGAGGATGGGTGGTACGATCATCTCGATTCCTTTCAATTCCCCCAGCCTCCATAATGAGCTGATGATGGTTGATGCACTTGTTGATGTAACTTATGTTTGAGCAACCTGCCTCGACCTGAAGTGTTTAACAACTTCCCTTATGACAGTATCCGATATTTTTGGAACTTACTCATACTTTTGGCACATCTTCGGCTCTGATATCCTTTCCTAACCCCAAGGGCTAACCGACCACTGGTGTGACTTTGAATCTCATGTTTTTCGTACCTGATCTATCATGTTGTGACGAGCAGATTTAACCCACCATAACTGAAGAAAAATGGTGGCACTAACCGAGATGGTTCAGGTAATCGAAAAGGTTGTAGAGATCATGTAAGTATCAAACAACCAAACTTGGCGAGCTTTACAGGTATGCATCAGTTTGTTTTCTTCCCACTTACGCTTTTCATATATTTTCCTGAGTATTGTTCTGTAAGTAATTTCTAAATGATTTTAGTTCTGATTTGTAGGAAAGATCCCTCTGACTATCGAGAAAAATTGTCTCTATAACTTCACCGAGAAATATGAGAGAAACTGAATCCAAAGATCAACAGGCGATGAAGGATATCGAACTCCCTGAGTTCGACACCCCCGATGACTTCGTCGACTTGTGTGAAATAATCAAATCATATACCAAGCAATATTCACTATGGGTTGAAGAGATAGTGAAGGTGACCGAAACTGCACTTGGACAAGTGCAACGATTTATAGAACATTCGATTAGAGCTCGGACTATGCTACAACAGTTAAACACCATCCTGGTGAAGTATCGGGCGCATGCGGTGGAGGTGAGAGGAATTTATGCAAATCCAATGGAATAGTACAGATTTCCATGGGCCCAAACCTGCGAGGATTTGTTCATTAGTTGGTCGGAGTATGAGAAAATTTACCCTTTCAAGTGATATCTTGAGTTGATTGTTAAAGAAACTGTTAGAAGAGGATGCCACATGGCAAATTTTGTTTTGTTTAAACTACACCTAGCTGTTATTTTCAGTTGAATTTTATGTTATAAATAAGAACTTCGACCAATTAGTTAAGGGTTGATGGTTGTTGCAAGAAACTCTTTTTTTTTGTTTTTTAAGAACTATTTTCGAGCTAGATTTAATTGAGAAGTCTTGTTGGACCAAAGACAAAGTTATTTTCATCAAATGCATGTGTGATTGGACATGGAGAAGAACTATTTCCTATCTCGTCTCATGAATGATGTTGTAATGAGTAAGAGCAATTAAATCTATTTGTCAAGTTATTTGGTGCAATGTTTTGTTGTTATTTCTTTAATGATGAATATGAATCATTGTGTTATCATGTGATGGATGATTAAGTAGGTGGATTATTCTTCTTTCCTTTTTTTTTTTATCTCATATGTGTTTTATTTCTGATAATTAGTATCTTAGATAGTAATTGGATTCTCACATGGTTAATGTATTATTACTAGGCCCGTGGTATAGAATTGTCGTCTGCATGCTTGAGTAGCGAGTTATCGCAAGCTCAGTCTCTTCTCCAGTAGTTAAAATTAATTCTATTTTGTTTCCAAGTTGGTTTATACCGGCTTAAAATCTTACTTCGGTCCCACCTAAGAGAAAATACAAAAATATAAAGTCCCAACCGAAGGAGACGCCTTCGCAAAAAAATAGAAAGCCCATTGATTAATTGGTCGGATTGCAAGATCTGGAGAACCATTCCACTATTAAACATTGAAGAGTCTAATTGTGCCTCGATGGTGGGTTTGGTTCCTACTGTTGAACTAAAGGAATTTAAGAACCATCAAGAGAATCATAGATGGAAGGAGGGATAAAGAAAAAATTGTCAAAAATTGTATTGACATTCAGGAAGCTAATCATGCAATGCAAAGTGTGATCCAATAAAATAACTATGGAGACCAAAATAACCTTCCATGGTTATTAACAAAGCATCAAAGCAATGGTGTAAAAGAGGTCATTCAAAAAATTAAATTTCCCACAGGTTTTTGTTCAAACATAAATAATATATTAACAAAGAATCATGAATTTGTTGGGGTAAAAACACATGATTGGCATATATTAATTGAGGTAATTAATCATTTTAGTATGCATATTTATATATTGGTCATATACATATTTTGATATTTTTATTTGTTTTGTCTAGTTTTGAACAAGTAATGATTTGTTTTTATTTTTACAGTATGTTCTACCTCTATCTCTCCCAAATGAATTTGACAACAATGTCAAACAAGTTATATATGATCTTGGAAAATACATGAGGTAAGTATCTGCAATATATATGCAAAAAAAAAATTCATTTTTTTTTTGTACTTAATGACATTTGTTTTACTTGTAATGTAATATGTATTATGTTTTGTTGAAACATGTTATTTTCTTGGGTCATGATCTTTATATGGTTGTCATTGAAATAAATCCATGAAGATGATATAAAGTATTGGAAGAGATAAATTCCTTGGCTAATGTGTGAAATTCATAAGTATCTACCTCCAAATTTTTTCAATGCACAAGAACACTATCTCATACACCAAGTTGAGGAGATTGAAATGTGTGGACATGTACACACAAGGGAAATGTGGATGGTGGAGAGGCACTTGAAATCATTGAAGGCTTTGATTAGACAAAGAGCACGTCCTGAGGGTTCTATGGTGGAGGGATATATGATATATGAGTCCATGGTGTATATTAGTCAGTATATTCCTAAATTAGCAGTGCAAGCTATGCATACAGTGGATTTCATTTGGGATATTAAATCCATCAAAAAATTTGAAAGGTAGCAGTTGTTGGGGAAAGGTACAATGAAGAAAGTGAGAGGTAATTAAATTGTGGATATTTTTAATAAATATAAATTTTCTTTTTTGTGTGTATATGATCATACTCATTTAATATTTATTCTTTCATTGTTTATAAATATTTACCATGGTTATAACTAGTATTTAATATTGGTGAATTGTGATTTTTTGATTGGTCAGTTGCTCAAGATTGGGATGCATTACATTTATACATTGCAACAAATATTTATTGAATGAAGGTATGGATTGATAGATGTAAACAACTTCATGGAAGTAGGTTATCATGGAAAGAACTGTCTGAATTGGTCAGAGAATCTCATCGTAATGGAGATTCTGATGTTACGCAAAGGGAGATAGATTTACCATATTGTTTGAAAGATGGAAAGGAAAGAAAATTCACCCATTTTATTCAGTTATTTTATATTATATTAATGTGACCATAGGTGTGTTTTTTTCATATTATGCTTTCCAAGTTATATAATTTTGTTTATTATTAATTGACAATGCATCTTTTACAGGTCTGGCATATTGCAGTTGAAACACTACAAGGCTATGTGGTGCAATGGTCGTAAATTCCACATCAAACAGTTGGATGAAACTAGAAAAACTTATGATAGTGGTATAACTATAGTATTCCAGGTCACTAATGTTTCCTCTAGGAGTGACAAACGTCCTCGAGAATCTGAAAATAGATACTATGGGTTTTTGAATGATATAATTGAGTGTGACTTTAATTCCTTCAAATTATTTTTGTTTTATGTCAAATGGTATAGGTTATGAATGTATGAACATGATGAGGAAAGGAATTTTATTCAACATGCCAATGGATTTCTGATGATTAAAACCACAATTTTTGAAAAAGAAAATGACCACTATGTTTTTCCAAGTCAATGTGAACAAGTATTTTACTCAAAGGTTCCAGGTAAGAGGGATTGGTCATTGGTTGCTAGATATGATCCAAGAGGAAGGCCAGTAAATTATATTGTAGATGAAGAAGATTATATTGAAGAAGAATATGATGTAGATCTAGAGAAGGAAGAAGATGGGTCGACAGATGAAGAAGACAGATAAGATGAACCAGGCGTAGGAGACAATGCACTAGTTATTGATGATCATATCGATGAAGATATGCTTGAAAATGACATTGATGACGATGATGATATCATAAATCCTTTCAACATTGCTTCTTAATTGGATTCTAAAACATATGTCAACTTGGATGATCAAGAAGAATATACAGAAGAAGGATGATACAAATGTTACGTTGGTCGATGAGGTACGTGTTGAGGAAAATATATGAATTATCTTACTCAATCATTTTCAAATATTTCATGGATAGGATAGGATAGTCGGGAATGTCACCCTATGTTTTATAGCCTCAAAAATATTTTCCCAATCCACAAGTATTAATTACAAGGGTTTAGATTGACTTATTAATGAAAATAATGTTGCAAAATAAAATAAAATTTTATATAAGTTTCTGAAAAGTATACAGATTACAGAAAGTAAATATGGAGATCAAAAAGAAAAAGTAACCAAGTCACAAATAGACACAAATGAGATAGAATAACAATCTGATTTATTCCATTCTGAGATATCAAAAGTGTTTTTCTCTTTACAAAACCCCTGCGAGGGCATGGACCAAAGTATAATTTAGAGATCCCTGATGAACACCATACAAAAGGACTCTGACAAGAAGTACAAACTGAAATTTATAATCTAGATCATCTTGCCATAGACTGTTGCCAATTTGACTCTGCAAAATATCCTTTATCAACTATGAAACTTAATCCACAAACATACAAGAATACACATACTATCAAGGATGGATAAACACCTCTAAAAAATGCATCTGAACGATTTGGTTCAGTTTTGAACCTTGATGTCTACAATAGGACCCTGTTGTCAAAAACAGAATTAGAATTTGAATAAACTCAAGAATGAATGAAAATTGAATTATCTCATGAAATCAAAAGAGAAAACCTTATTCTTGCTTTCTCCTTCTATTCTCCCTTTGTTTATTCTCCTCATTTATCTTTTATTCCTTCCAAATAAGTTGAAGTAGTTCAACTACTTTATTTAGTTAAGTTAGTTTGACATAACTAATTAGTTTAGGAGAAATAAATAATAATAATAATAGTTAAGGGTCTTTAATTAATAATAACTAGGTAGGTGGGACCCCTTATGACTCCCATCTTTTCTTCTTTTCAAATTATAAAATATAACACAAATGGATAATCATTTCAACACATGCCACCTTTGTAACTCCATTAGATACCACCCAAATGGGGTGACACTTAGCAAGAGGAGGGGGATAGTTGGCAGGGACAGATGGCGGGGGAGTTAATGTCCCAAGCTACCACCCCCGAAGTATTTACTCTACATGGAACACACCATGAGAGGAGTTAACTCAGTGCACTTAAAGGAGCTCTTGGACGAGCGATCCAACCAAGCCATCAGTACCAGATGCCTGAACCAGTCCCGTCAACCTTCAATGGCGATGGGAGGGGGATCAATGGTTCCTAACAGTGATATAGATGACCAAGGCATGCATTTTTTCCTATTTGTTGCATGCTACCACCTCTGCACAGTGCTTCTCAGCCCTCCTAGCTTCATCACTCACACTTTGAGCGCCTTCTGAGCTTCCCCTGACCACCACTGCCCCCCCAAAACTCTATTTCATCTCCCCCACCCCCTAGTTCTTCCCACCATGCCCCGAGAGTGAGGTAAGCCCAAGAGGGGCACTAGGAACAATAATTCCATCACCTAAGACAATCGAATCATAACCTCTCAGCAAGCTCTACTTACCCATTTTAGCTTCCCTCATAGACACACAAGAATCACTCACACCACCCTGCGCACTCCAAAAAGGGAGATCCCGCCACCCTTTCACCAAACTCAGACTCAGACCTCCTTACGCATACCAAAAACAGAGACCTTGTCCCCCATGATGCACTCTCCACCGCCGCCTCAACATTATCCAGCCAACACTTTGAAGGAAGAGGCACCTTAGTGCCTCAACACAGTCAAAGAGGAGGCACCACCTCTAGTTCAGCATCCTGGCCCGAAGTCGGTTGACACAGGGCCACCTTCAACTTCACAACCAAGCCAGAGCTTGGTGAACAATATAGAGCCACCCTTCGAGGCACGCCTCCCCAGTCTTTTTGCCCCCGACCACCAACCTACTAGGGGGACTGAGGATGCATAGTGGAGGAGGAAATCCCTCCAAACTAGAAACTGACAGAAGCAGGGGAGAACCCAATTGCAGCGGAAGACACAGGCACAAATGGTGGAGAGGAGGGCTCACACTACACCTATCATCTGGCAGTGGAGCATCTTGAGCTCCTCTTCGACATCCGACAGTGGCAGGATGAATAGGTGCATGGCCAAAGGACAATCAACCAATGACTGGACTTGTTGTTTGAGGCATTCTTATAGGCTCCAATGTAATCAAGCTTCCCCACTTGCAAGCAGAAGTTTGTCCTGGGATACACCTCTCATGGATATCCAGGTTCCCTAACGGCTTGACGCGACCCACCCTCGATTATGGTTTTTTCAATTACAGATTTTAGAATGAATAGGGATTATGTTTTCACTCTTTTTTACAGTTGTGTAACTATATTATTAATGGTGGATTTGAATGAAGCCAGCCCTAGGAAATCTAGTAGGAAAAGAGTTCCTATTGAAACTTTTAGCTTTCTGCACAATTTTGCAAACTATATTTCATCCATGATAGACATATCATCGCTTAGAGCCACCTGTTATGGTTTCCATTATTTGGCGGAATAGGTGGCTGCCAAATGAAATAGAGATGTATACTCGTGATATAATACAAGGTTCTTCTTTTATTTACAAAAAAAAAACTCCATTAGATACCTTCAAAATTGAATATTTAAATATCATAAATAATTTAAATCATGTCCAAAAATATAATAATATCCACATAATCCACACTATCCAAAAAGATCTTGTTGTCCAAACTTTCTGCAGACCATAAACATTGTCTTTATCAACCCAATCATAAAAACACATAAATTAAAATCCATACTTGCCACTCTAAGAGGCAATTTTTCTTTTATCATTGTTGTCCCCCTTTGATTTCCCAGAAGTAGCCCATGGTTTATTTTAACCTTGAGGTTGTATTTCACTAATTACATGGGAACAATCATCCTTCAAATGCATGTGGGAGAATATTGATTTTGAAGAGTCATTTGAGGGAGAGGAAGGGGAGGTAACAACTTTGGCTTTTTTCTTGCACAAGGGGAATATCATTTTTAAGTCTTTTACTTGCATATGAAGATTGGACAGGTGAATCAATAGGGAAAATATGAGCATTAGGATTGATAGGTGGTGAGGAGGTAATGACAAATTGGGCTAGCCACGATGGTGAGAGATAGTTGGGTTAACAATCTCTTTCCATCCATCATTTGCAGGGACTTATGGTTGCAAGGACACATGAGGAGGAACAGGAATTCCAGGGATGTTCTAAGGCTAGAAGGGGGGTCTCTTTGGTCAAGTTTGTACTATTCATTGCCCGATCCAGTTAAAGAACCCAACTTGGAATAGCTGGTTCAATTCCTGGAGATCAACATCAAAATGAATGGAGAATCTAGGCCTTTTGGGTCCTCTGTTCCAGTTTCCCCTTCCTCTATTATTTCTGCCATGGCTACCCCTACTGAATAAATTCATCATGTAGCAGTAGCTCATCATTAACTAAGCCCTTAATAAACCATACATGACATTCTTCTTTCATGAATCAATAATTGGCTCAGAAATTGACACGAGATACATGCAAATCCATCCATAATAAACCATTTAATAATTGCCAAGTGAGTAGGGGGTGATAGGATTCATGGGACCTATGGAGGGAGTGTAATGAGTGAAAGGTGGTATAATGAGAGGGGATAAAGACACAAATACTTCTCAACAATTAATTAAATAATTTAATTGTGTAATAAAATACCAAAATATCAGTTTCCAACCATTGTTGTGTTATCTCTTTTGTCATTACACAAAACCTTTTTAAACTATTTCACAGAACAAGGATGCCAAAAATGAAATTGGGATTATGAGGGGGGTATAATGAGAGAAAAGTGGTAAAATGACAGGGATAAAATATGGATATTATTCATATAAAAATAAATCAAATCAAACAATCAAACATATCTTTGTTCAGACCTACACAATTCAATCAGTATTCACTTTTAAAAACCACCATCTAAACTTTTACTTCCTTTATAGATTTCTTATTGGCTTCCAAACAATAATTCATATGCCCAGAAATACTCAATTACAACATCCTTTGCACCCATATAAACTTTATATAACAGTCATAATAAACAACATGGTCATTGATATGATAAACATAATAACCCTTTGAGCCACAACCATTCATATTCCAATGCTAGATATTTTTTTTTTTCTTTTTAAAACCAATAGAATATGCATAGTGATTCCAGCCATTTATATCCAATATTTATTCTTTAAAATCAATAAGAATATGCTCAGTATTTACCACCATTTGTTCATTATTCAAACATTGTTCGACACAACCCAACTGGGCATTAAAACTCTTAATCGGGCCCCAATCCATTCACACACATGTGTCTTTCAAATATAATCAACATAAGTATTGATTCGAATAGAATTCAACAAATAACATGCAACTCTAAGTCCAAGCTTCACATAAATCAACATGTACAGACTCCTTCTTAAATTTCTCAACGAGGAACATAACCAAATCCTGCCCAATGGACCAAGCATACACAGTGCTTATTTACCCTTGATTGTATTGAAATGATATCAAGATAGTATTTAGGATTTAAACATAACAATTGGAGAGTAAGAAAGAATGGATCAATCAAAGGAATAAGTCCTCAAAAAACACATAAAGCTCGTGCCTTTCGAAATTTACCACAGACATATAACAAGTAACCATACTCTCGATTGTAAGGGTTACCAAAACGACAATCAACCACCTCCAACAGGGAATGAAAATAAGTGAATCTCTTAACAACACTGTAAAATGAGTGTCCAAACACAAACCCGTGCTCAACCAAAAGCATGCATAATACTTCAATTAAACATTTTGGGTGATGTTAAACCCAACTGTGCAATGCTTTCTAGAAAACAGTGTTAGTGAGGGAAACACTATGATAGCTAACAGCTCGAGGTTTTTCCAAGTCAAGGAAAGAAACACTTCAACTTTCAACAGTTCATATTGCAACCTAGAGGATCAAAAAATATCAACCACAAAGACGAAAATGGAGTGGAAAATATTAAACAAAGAGACTAGTTGTAACACCCATCCGCAAAGCTCAGAGCTTGTCAAACATAACAATAAATTTCCTCAAAGAACTAGAACCAAAACCTAATCCATGACTGATAATACTTCACCTCCATTTATAAATAAACCCATACAAAGATTACCCACAACAAGGAGAGCATAGCCATTCCTTTTTAAAATGCCAAAAAAAATAATAATCACCAGAAGAAACCATGAACGCAACACCAATACACAGTTCAAATATTCCATAACATCTTAAGAAACACATAAACCACGAGCAATATTGAGACAAAAATTGATTCATAGGGAAGAGTAACCATCATGGATGGAAGAGTAAGGAACCCATACCTGGAAAATCCTACGCAAGGAAGAAACTAGACTCTATGCCTCTTTTACAACCGAATGACACGGAGCATCAACAACCACCA
Organism: Picea glauca; assembly: GCA_000966675.3. NCBI lineage: Eukaryota > Viridiplantae > Streptophyta > Pinopsida > Pinales > Pinaceae > Picea > Picea glauca. The sequence continues at coordinate 134,888 of JZKD02S0311719.1, read as the reverse complement.
GAGCCAAAAACCAAAAGGCAAGTATGGCTAGGGTGACGGGATTTGAGGGGTGTTTGAGTAACATGCAGTAAATGTACGTTGCTTCCCTCTCCAACCTCATTCAATTCAACGTACAAGCCAGCCAATTCACCATAGCACTAAGCATTTAATCAACAATATATTCATTTCACAGTGCGCCACCTTTGGTAATGTAAAACTCTCCAAAATAACAATGTGCTATAACATTAACCCATGTGCATTCAACATATAACATCCAATAAGGCACATAATTCTAGTAGCAAAGGTTTGTTGCACCTCTTTTTGTCACAATAATACATAGAATTAGAGCTTGTGTGTAGTCCTTTTATTTAAAAGTGCACCAATATTATCCCTTTGCAAGATCATATTAAACCAATTAATTCCATGTTTAATTGCAATATCCAAACAAAACTTATAATAATCCTTTCATCCATAGGCAATCCTTAACATAATTTGAGTGGCCATCAAAACTATCAATTCCATGCATTAATCAACCAATCATCTTATGTCACCATAACATTCTAAAACATGATTTGAAACATCGAACTGTAGAAGACAGTGTTGGTACCATCACAATAGAAAACAAACTATAAGTGTAGCATATCCATCATAGCACCACAAGTCTACAAGAGAGTCCCACCTACTAGTTTAATATTAATATAAATAATTAATAGAGCTTGGCAATCATTTGCAAGCATAGTATTCATCGTTGTGTTTTTTAAGAGTCAACAATACGTAACTAGATATTTTAATTTGTATGAATTATTATATTTAAATAATTTTTTATGTGGGTTAATTACATGTTTTTAAGTTTTATTTCATTTTTGTTTTGGTAGTTTATATGCATGATTACTCTGTTTCTTTTGTTTATTTTCTATTTTATAGATTGGGTATTGGGGAATTGAGAGCGATGTGGGGGGGGGGGAGGGGCCATATGAGCTTCCACCTTCACATGGTTGGCCTTGTTTAATAGAGAATAAATTATTCTTGAAACCATGAGAAGTTCATTCATTCATCTTTATACTCAAAGATCACTCACATACCCACTCTATATATTGACTCATCTCGTCCTCATTTCATTTTAATTTTCTTGTTCGGATTTTGAAGGAAACAACTATTAAAATACATTGTATTAGGGCTAGAGTATAGGATGGGCAACAATGACATGTGAATGGGGCCAACCTTGAAAATTTTTCAAAATGTTTATGTATGCACCGAAATTTGACATGGATAGTCTATTCACATGCCTTGACGATATGGGAGGGTTCCCAGACTCAAAGATCATTCACACACCCACTCTTTATATTCATCATCTGTGTCGTTCAAAACCAACATCATGCCATTTAGGCCCATGATTTTGGCCATGGCGAGAAGAAGGAGATAGATGAGATTTCGTATTTAAATAATGATTTAGACTAATTTCTTTATGGAGCCAAAGAGTACTTAGATGAGAGAAAAAAAAAAGACATAAAATAACTTGAATCTTGTGCTATTAATCAAGTACTTGTTTATCAACGTTATTGCATGCCCTTGCAGTACTAGTAGATGAGGGAATGTGCATCTCGGTCATATTTTAAAAGAAACAACTAAAATATATTGTACTAGGGCTAGATAAATACATGATGGGCAATAGTAACCTGTGAATGGGGCCAACGTTGAAATTCTTTCAAAATGTTTCTGTATGCACTGAAATTTGACATGGATAGACTATTCACATTTCCTTGACGATATGGAAGGGTTTTCAGACTCAAATATTACCCACACACCAATTGTATATATCGAATAATTTTTTCCTCGTTTCGTTTTAATTCTCTCGGTTGAATTTTAAAGGAAACAACTATTAAAATACATTGTATTGGGGCTAGAGTACATGATGGGCAACAGTGACCGGTGAATGGGGCCAACATTGAAATTTTTTCAAAATGTTTATTTATACATAGAAATTTGACATGGATAGTCTGTTCACATGCCTTGAAGATATGGGAGGGTTTCCAGAATCAAATATCACTCACACACCCACTCTTTATATTCATCATATGTTTTGTTCAAAACCAACATTATGCCAATTAGGCCGATGATTTTGGTCATGGAAAGAAGAAGGAGATAGATGATATTTTGTATTTAAATAATGATTTTTACTAATATTCTTTATGGAGAAAAAGAGTACTTAGATGAGAGAAAAAAACAAAGACATAAAATAACTTGAAGCTTGTGTGATTAATCAAGTACTTCTTTATCAACATTATTGCATGCCCTTGCAATACTAGTAAACGAGGGTACATGCATCGCATTCATATTTTAAATGAAAAAGATAAAAGACATTGTACTGGGGCTAGATCAGTACATGATGGGAAACAATAACCTGTGAATGGGGCCAACATTGAAATTATTTCAAAATGTTATATATGCACTGAAATTTGACATGGATAGACTGTTCGCATTGCCTTGACGATATGGAAGGGTTCCAAGAATCAAATATTACTCACACACCCACTCTATATCTCGAAACATCTTGTCCTCATTTCATTTTAATTTTATCGATCGATTTTAAAGTAAACAACTATTAAAATACATTGTACTAGGGCTAGAGTACATGGTGGGAAACAATGACCTATGAATGGGGCCAACATTGAAATGTTTTCAAAATGTTTTTGCATGCACCAAAATTTAACATGGATAGTTTGTTCACATGCCTTGATGATATGGGAGGGTTTCCATACTCAAAAATCACTCACACACCCACTCTTTATATTCATCATCTATGTCGTTCAAAACCAACATTATGTCAATTTGGCCCATGATTGTGGTCGTGGCGAGAAGAAGGATAGATGAGATTTCATATTTAAATAATGATTTCATACCAATATTATTTATGGAGCAGGAGATTAATTAGATAAGAGAAAAAAAACAAAGACATAAAATAACTTGAAGCTCGTGTGATTAATCAAGTACTTCTTTATCAACGTTATTGCATGCCCTTGCAGTACTAGTAGACGAGGGGACATGCATATCAGTAGTATTTTAAGGAAACAAATAAAATACATTATACTAGGGCTATATCAGTACATGATGGGAAACACTAACCTGTGAATGGGTCCAACGTTGAAATTCTTTCAAAATGTTTATGTATGCACTGAAATTTGACATGGATAGATTGTTCACATTGCCTTGACAATATGGAAGGGTTTCCAGACTCAAATATTAATCACACACCCACTCTATATATCGACGCATCTCATCCTCATTTTGTTTTAATTTTATCGATCGAATTTTAAAGGAAACAACTATTAAAAGACATTATACTAGGGCTAGAGTACATGATGGGCAACAGTGACCTGTGAATGGGGCCAATGCTGAAATTTTTTCAAAATGTTTTTGTATGCAACAAAATTTGACATGGATAGTTTGTTCACATTCCTTGACGATATGGGAGGGTTTATAGACTCAAATATCACTCACACACCCACTCTTTATATTCATCATATGTTTCGTTCAAAACCAACATCATGCCAATTAGGCCCATGACTTTGGTCGTGGCGAGAAGAAGGAGATAGATGATATTTCACATTTAAATAATGATTTTGTACTAATATTATTTATGGAGAAAAAGAGTACTTAGATGAGAGAAAAAAACCTCCTCTACACTCACTCCCCTCAACCTCCTCTCTACATGTCTATCTCCACTCACCCTTGCATCACCCCTATCCCTCTACCTACACACTCGTTTTTCTATGTGAGATGCAGAGGTGGCCTCCTCCGTACCTACAAACTTGTTTTCCTCCGAATATGTTTTATCTATCCTAAGCTTTTTTTCCCCTTCCCCTTGCACAATCCCAAGACACCTTTCACCAAACCACAAGCTGACATGTGGCACATCCAACCAAATCATGACATGTGGATTTATACTAGTTGGACACTTGGAAAGTATGGTTTTTTAGTGGTGTCTAAGCAATGACATGGAAAGGTTACTAGGTGGCGATATGACAACCAAAAAATACACTAAAAAAAAGATACATATGTTTTCCATGGCTCAATATCTTCTACCACACTCTATACTAATAAGGAAGCACTCTTCTTTATAAAGAGCTCAATCTGCCCTCCCAAAATGCATGTGGGATAATAGGGTGAATCTTAATCAATAACTCATATTGCACAAGGAAACTAATCGACGATGGTTGAGTCTCAATCTTTCAAAGGCCATATCTTGAGCTCCTGGTGTCGATATTGGGTAAACAAGAGCTCATCAGAAAGATAAGAAGGTGAAGAACATATTGGTTGTAGTTTTAGGGATGAATCTTGCAATATTTTTCTGAAAAAATTCAAATAACATTCGGGTATGTTCCATGGACATAAACTTGGATTGGTTTGGAACCTTGACTTCCAAAGCTCATAACTCGATATACATGTATCCAAATTTCAAAAACAAGAGCTCATTGGAAATACAAAAGCATGAAGAATGACCTGAGAATGGTTTTCATGGTTGGAATATCAATTATCAAGATCAAAAAATTAAAATGCAGTCATGATTATATATGGAAGCTAGCATTTATTTATTTAGGATAAAAGTTTATTAAACAATATTCATAAAGATCAAAATCATGCCCTAGTTGGGGAAACAAGTTTCTAAGTACGCCTTTGACAAGGGATATTTAATAAGGAATTGATTAAGTTACCCAATCATTATTTCATAAAGGGATAAGTAAATGATAAATTGGAAAAGGGGAAAAAATCCTAACTTCCAAAGCAACTACAAGAGGATGCAAAAATCATTACAAAATACGCATTCAATGACATTCACAGGGTTCACTTCCCATATCTCATTCCCTTCCCACTCTTTTATGTTTTTCTACTATGACTTTACCTTCCACTTTTCATTCCCAGTTGTTATTTTCCATTAGGTTTTTCCATGAATTCTCTACCATAGGAAAACCTAAGATTGATCAATTGTTTATTTGGTTTCTTCCAGGCAAATAAAATATGTTTTCCCTAAAACAATCCCTCTCTACTAAAGTGTTGTCCCATGAAAACAAAATATTTTTTCCCTAACAAAACCCCCCACTATGATACCAACAAAACATAAATCCCAACCTAGGGCGCACCACCAAGGGATTATTACATCACAATGCATCATCTACATAGAAAAAAGCTAGAACACTGAACTATATGTAGTACCACCCTTCTAACTCAAACTTAGGAAAAAATACATCAACAAGGGTAATGACATCATCAAACACATTTCCCCCTAAGTTGTGTCTAATATCACAATGATATATCACCTAAGAACATCACAACAAGGAAACATGTATCACCACACTACATCCACATCATAATTTATTGAAAAAAAATAAAATGTCAATTCCATCCAACCAACAAGTATTCCCCCCATCATACATCCAACATAAGTACCATGTGGAACACCTCCCCTCCTAGTAATAAACCAACATCATGATATCAACACACATAGTCACTGTGATGCTCCATCGAGAAGATAAAACATGAATAAACAAACACTTGTGTGTCAAGATATTGATCCATCAAGCAAGACATGAAAGTAGCACCAAAATCATGATATAAACACCAACCATGACCATCCACCAAGAAGAGAAGTGACCAAGATGTCCCCATCAAATGATCAAAAACCAAGGAGAGAATAAGTTCCATGAAGTTGTATATCAACAATTCCATCAAGATCTCCATAGTAAACTCCACCAATGTGATGAAAATCACAATGTGGAACCTCATACAATATGAGGTGTAAAAATATCTAAGGTAAATTTGGGTGCAATTCGAGGGATTCCTCTCACCAAACTAGATGTTGGGCAACTGGATAATGGTCACTTTGTTGATTACTGCACTTAAGTATTTTCCCTCAGAGTGTACTAAAATGAAACTTATTGAGCTTGGCAAGCCATTTGGTAAAATTGTGAACACAAAAGTGAATGTTGGAGCTAATCAAAACCAATGTTTTGTTGAATTTGTAAGTGTTTCCCTACTGATATATTATCTTTTTGTTTGTATAATTTTGTCTTTACCATGGATTTGAGGCATTCATTGAATTATTAACTTTTTCTAGAATGGAATCTCTCATAAGTCTATTTGAAAACCATGCCTTAAACATTTTAGAAAAAAAATACCCACTCAGACATGGACTTCCATGAGGTCATGAAATGAGTTATTTTAATGGGATATAAATATCATTACCATTAATCAAGTGAGAATAATTTTGAGACATGTTCTGACCCACCGAATGAAGAGTAGTGGTATGCAGACTTGGTGTTACAGAAGAGTACCTCTATGTGGTATTATAGAATTTTTCTAAATTAACCTACCCTCATACATAAACTTGCATAATTGAGTATATGAAATGTTGAGACACTACTTCCATATAAATCCATGATAAATGGTTACGTAATTCTCTCTCTCTCTCTCTCTCTCTCTCT
>JZKD02S0311719.1:103716-128380 GCA_000966675.3 Picea glauca | reverse complement strand
CAGACTAAGACTCAAACTAAGACTCAGACTCTCTTCAATTCTGAATGCCCGAATGAGAGGGGGTGGGGTCTTATTTATACTAACACTAGCCGGTTGTCGGTGACTAGAGAAGGGCAATTGCCAGTAAAAGATTCTATGAAGAAATAGATGGGGCAACTGTGGACTACAGCTGTTATCTTGTCCCTTAAAGGCTCGGCCATATGGGGACCCATCATACTATTCACGGAATGACACTAAAGTAAAGTAATTATTCTTATCTTTACAAATTGGAGTTCATCGGGAACCCACGGAACCGTCGGGACACCATTGTTGGCCTGAAAGACATGAGTATAATCAAACTTTTACAAAATGGTAGACATATAGGTCCTACCATGCTTTATTACAAATATGGACAAATGGGTCCATTATGCTTCCATTCGATTCTCAATATTATATCCAACAATACTGTCAAAGGAATAGTCACTAATATATTCTTGACTGCTAGGAGGAGTGCTCTGATCATTTGAGAAGGAAGGAAGTCCGCTGAAGCATCTGTAGAATGGTGATCCTTGGAGAGTAGGTATTATTTCATCATTAGGAACACACAATTCACCAAAATAATCACTTGAAACTTTATACCAAGGTATATTGGAGGTATTAGTTTGGTCATAGTGTAGTTCACTTCCTCGGAAGGATAAGTTGAAGACGAACCAGGCTTCATAGTGTGTTGCTTCTTGTACCTCTACTAAGAACCATTGTTTGAAGGCTTCCTTGTCTATTTGTCTGAAGAACTCAGCATCTCTTGGACTATAAGACCAAATCAATAAATACAACCATCCTGACCAGAAATAGTAGTAGTCTTTGAATGAGGAGCATTCAAAGGTTATCCAGCATGATCCATCATACTTTGTTTGAAGCATGATTTTACAATAATCCTCATAAACTAAATCTGGTGAGAAGATAATAATATATACTTGGCCTTGGTTAGGTCCTCCAATCATAATTCCTCTGAAAAAATTTCTACAGTCTCTAAAATATCTACCATATGACTCATAATGATTATACATTTGTATCCATCTTTCAAGAATACGAATACACTCAGGACTGGACTTTATACAACATGACAAACACTCAAAACAATAACAATATGTACAATCTGTACAGACCAATATCCATTTGAATCCTGGTGGTGGAGCATCCCCAATGCTCATGGAGGATGAAGCCATTTAATTGTCTTATCCTTTGCTTTTGGTGGAGCAGCTTCTCTTGTTAATAGATCAGCTAGACAATTTTCTTTTCCAGGCTTGTACTGGATTTCAAAGTCAAAACCATCAAGCCAGAGGCTCCAACGCAAAACTCTGTTGTTTCCTTGTTCAAGCAATCTTTGATTAGTAAGAATCCCTTTCATGTGTTTCAGGTCTGTTCTTACAATAAAATGAATGGGTTTGAGAAACATCCTGAATTTTTTAATGTCATTTTTTACTGCAAGTATTTCTTTGTGTGAAGAGGGATACCGAGACTCTGCATCACTGAAACAGCCATAGGTATAAATACATACTTCTTCCAATTTTGGTCCATTCTTCTGTAACAATACAGCAGCCCAAGTTTCATTAGAAGCATCAGTTTCTAGAATTAGTTGCATAATCATGTTAGGAAGATGTAATTTTGGCAGGTTCTTGATTTATTTTTTTATTATCTGTACTGCTTGAGTCATCTTGTCATTCCAAGGAATAGTTTTTCTTAATCTTTGCTGTAATATCTGGACATCTTTTGCTTGATTTTCATAAAATTGTCGGATATAATTTAAGCATCCTAGGAATCTTTGTAATTGCTTGGTATCTAGGATTTCATAAGAGAACTTTGATAATTTTTTCAAGACATGATCTTGGAGTTCAACTTCTCCTTGAGAGAGGATTAGTCCAAGATATTCTATCCTTGTTTGTGCCCAACATAGCTTGTTTTTACTGAGCACTAAACCATGTTTATAGAGTAAATCATACACCACCTTTAGATGTTGTACATGTGCCTTACAATCTAAGGAACAAATAAGCAAATCATCAATATATACAATAACAAAACTCAAATGCTTGAATATATCATCCATCCTTTTTTGGAATTCAGATGGAGCATTTTTCAAGCCAAATGGCATAACCTTCCACTGGTATTGTCCTTGTGGAACAACGAATGTAGTCTTGTATTTTTCTTTGGGTACAAAGCCAATCTGCCAAAATCCACTTTTCAGATCAAATTTACTGAAGATATTGCATTTGCCAATTTTAGAGAATAGGAGTTCCTTGGAGGGCAACAAAAATCTTAAAGGTAACAAAGCTTCATTTAAAGCTCTATAATTTATGACCATTCTAGATTTTCCCCTTTTCTGCTCACTATGCTTGTTTACATAGACCGCAGGACATTCCCATGGGCTTCTACTACTTTCAATGAATTTTCTACTTAACAATTCAGCTATCTCTTGTTGACAATATTCCAATTCTGTGGGAGACATGTGGTTAGCAGAAGCTTTCTGGGGTCTAGGAACATATTCTTCTTTGTAAGGCAGACTAACAAAATACTGCTCCCTGGTCCAAAAGGCATTAGGATAATCAGAGGTGCAATCTGATTCAATCTTTTCTTTAATGTCTTTTATGATATCCATGCCATGCTTATTTCCATGTCCAATAATCTTTTGGATCCTGGAGAGGCTACCTGCAGATTTTTCTAGTTGTTGTGTAGATTCCTTTACTGCAATATTTCTTTCATAAGTAGACTTGCCTGGAATCTTTAAAGGTTTACCATCAACAAATAGTTGTACAAACTTGTTTCCTACAGTCAAAGGAAGACATTTATTTACAAAGTCTTGACCAAGGAGTACATCTGCACCTGTATCGAAACAATATAAGGTTACTAGTACCTTTTGTTCCTGTATGTAAATAGGGAAGTCTGGAGCAATAAAAGGAATTTTCAATTCCATCTTGTTGACAGCTCTAAAAGAAATATTGACTGGCTACCAATAATATTCAGGAAGTGCTCCATGTTTTGCACAGGAATTCATAGCACCAGTATCAAGTTGTGCATCTAAGGAGGCACTTTCTGAATATTATTGGCAGCCAGTCAATATTTCTTTTAGAGTTGTCAACAAGATGGAATTGAAAATTCCTTTTATTGCTCCAGACTTCCCTATTTACATACAAGAACAAAAGGTACTAGTAACCTTATATTGTTTCGATACAGGTGCAGATGTACTCCTTGGTCAAGACTTTGTAAATAAATGTCTTCCTTTGACTGTAGGAAACAAGTTTGTAGAGCTATTTGTTGATGGTAAACCTTTAAATATTCCAAGCAAGTCTACTTATGAAACAAAGATTGCAGTAAAGGAATCTACACAACAACTATAAAAATCTGCAGGAGGCCTCTCCAGGATCCAAAATATTATTGGACATGCAAATAAGCATGGCATGGATATCATCAAAGACATTAAAGAAAAGATTGAATCAAATTGTACCTCTGATTATCCTAATGCCTTTTGGACCGGGGAGCAGTATTTTGTTAGTCTGCCTTACAAAGAAGAATATGTTCCTAGACCCTAGAAAGCTTCTGCTAACCACATGTCTCCCACAGAATTGGAATATTGTCAACAAGAGATAGTTGAATTGTTAAGCATAAAATTAATTGAAAACAGTCGAAGCCCATGGGCATGTCCTGCCTTCTATGTAAACAAGCATAGTGAGCAGAAAAGGGGAAAACCTAGAATGGTCATAAATTATAGAGCTTTAAATGAAGCTTTGTTACCTTTAAGATTTCCCTTGCCCTCCAAGGAACTCCTATTCTCTAAAATTGGCAAATGCAATATCTTCAGTAAATTTGATCTGAAAAGTGGATTTTGGCAGATTGGCATTGTACCCAAAGACAGATACAAGACTGCATTCGTTGTTCCACAAGGACAATACCAGTGGAAGGTTATGCCATTTGGCTTGAAAAATGCTCCATCTGAATTCCAAAAAAGGATGGATGATATATTCAAGCATTTGAGTTTTGTTATTGTATATATTGATGATTTGCTGATTTGTTCCTTAGATTGTAAGTCACATGTACAGCATCTAAAGGTGGTGTATGATTTACTCTATAAACATGGTTTAGTGTTCAGTAAAAACAAGCTATGTTGGGCACAAACAAGGATAGAATATCTTGGACTAATCCTCTCTCAAGGAGAAGTTGAACTCCAAGATCATGTCTTGAAAAAATTATCAGAGTTCCCTGATGAAATCCTAGATACCAAGCAATTACAAAGATTCCTAGGATGCTTAAATTATATCCAACAATTTTATGAAAATCAAGCAAAAGATGTCCGGATATTACAGCGAAGATTAAGAAAAACGATTCCTTGGAACTACAAGATGACTCAAGCAATACAGATAATAAAATAGAAAATCCAGAACCTGCCAAAATTACATCTTCCTGACATGAGTATGCAGCTAATTCTAGAAACTGATGCTTCTAATGAAACTTGGGTTGTTGTATTGTTACAAAAGAATGGACCAAAATTGGAAGAAGTATGTATTTATACCTCTGGCTGTTTTAGTGATGCAGAGTCTCGGTATCCCTCTTCACACAAAGAAATACTTGCAGTAAAAAATGGCATTAAAAAATTCAGGATGTTTCTCAAACCCATTCATTTTATTGTAAGAACAGACCTGAAACACATGAAATGGATGCTTACTAATCAAAGATTGCTTGAACAGGGAAACAACAGTTTTTTGCGTCGGAGCCTCTGGCTTGATGGTTTTGACTTTGAAATCCAGTACAAGCCTGGAAAAGAAAATTGTCTAGCTGATCTATTAACAAGAGAAGTTGCTCCACCAAAAGCAAAGGATAAGACAATTAAATGGCTTCATCCTCCATGAGCATTGGAGATGCTCCACCACCAGGATTCAAATGGATCTTGGTCTGTACAGATTGTACATATTGTTATTGTTTTGAGTGTTTGTCATGTTGTATAAAGTCCAGTCCTGAGTGTATTCGTATTCTTGAAAGATGGATACAAATGTAAAATCATTATGAGTCATATGGTAGATATTTTAGAGACTGTAGAATTTTTTTCAGAGGAATTATGATTGGAGGACCTAACCAAGTCAAGTATATATTAGTATATACTCACCAGATTTAGTTTATAAGGATTATTGTAAAATCATGCTTCAAACAAAGTATGATGGATCATGCTGGATAACCTTTGAATGCTCCTCATTCAAAGACTACTACTATTTCTGGTCAGGATGGATGTATTTATTGATTTGGTCTTATAGTCCAAGAGATGCTGAGTTCTTCAAACAAACAGACAAGGAAGCCTTCAAACAATGGTTCTTAGCAGAGGTACAAGAAGCAACACACTATGAAGCCTGGTTTGTCTTCAACTTATCCTTCCGAGGAGGTGAACTACACTATGACTAAACTAATACCTCCAATATACCTTGGTATAAAGTTTCAAGTGATTATTTTGGTGAATTGTGTGTTCCTGATGATGAACTAAAACTTGCTCTGCAAGGATCACCATTCTACAGATGCTTCAGCGGACTTCATCCCTTCTCAAATGATCGGAACACTCCTCCTAGCAGTCAAGAATATATTAGTGACTATTCCTTTGACAATATTGTTGGATATAATATTTAGAATAGAATGGAAGCATGATGGACCCAGTTGTCCATATTTGTAATAAGGCATGGTAGGACCTATATGTCTACCATTTTGTAAAAGTTTGATTATACTCATGTCTTTTGGGCCGACAGTGGTGTCCTGACGGTTCCGTAGGTTCCCGATGAACTCCACTTTGTAAAGATAAGAATAATTACTTTACTTTAGTGTCATTCTGTGAATAGTATGATGGGTCCCCATATGGCCAAGCCTTTAAGGGACGAGATAACAGATGTAGTCCACATCTGCGGCATCTATCTCTTCATAGAATCTTTTACTGGCAGTTTCCCTTCTTTAGTCACCGGCAACCGGCTAGTGTTAGTATAAATAAGACCTCACCCCCTCTCATTTGGGCATTCGTAATTGGAGAGAGTCTGAGTCTTAGTCTGAGTCTTAGAGTCGAGCAGTGTGTATCCTCTTTGCTTCACTCGCCTTCGGGATCTTGTGATAGCAAATGAAAAACACTGATCTCAAGTGTAAATAAGATCTTTTGCGCTCTGAATTTAGTTAGTCACTCTGAAAATTGGTATCAGATCCATAAGTGTTGTTCTTAAGTGAGATAGTTTCTACCTGAGAAGTAGGCTAGGAGCCTGTCTAATTTTCCTATCTTGGAAGACATAAGACTAAAAGCCCTGCTTTCCTGTGCAGTTATATCTCAATAGATCAAGTCTGTAATACATGCCTCCTGCATGACTTGTAAATGAGTTTGAAAGATTAATATAAATTAGTATTCTGAACTGCTGCTATATTGAGTGAGCCTTGTGTCTGAAAGATCTAATTGCGAGATGTGCAAAGTTCAGCTAAAGTGAAGTGATTTGCTTGACAGTGGTCTCCAGCAATTGTTGTAGGACATTTAAGTCAGCTTTGTTGCCGCAGATTGGCATTGTTGTTGCATTCGTCCTTTTCCCATTGTGAGTGAATCTTACCATTTTATCTTTTTCTTACCTGCAATACTCTAAGGATCTTGTCAGAAGTAGCAGTAATTCTCTATGGCTTCACAACAGAATACTTCATCTTATGATCTCTCTGCTCATGTTAAATATAAACCATCTAAGTGGTATACTAAGTTATTTAGTCAGTCATCTTCTTCCAAAGACCTTTATAATACAAGATTACTCGAACAAGAATATGAGCCAGATCCTAATTGGCGTATTCCTGAAATAGAGCCTTCTCAAATATATGTTCTGCCCATGTTTAAATTCCGAGCTACTACTTTGTTTCGATATTGTTCTAGTAATATACCCATCTCTCTGGGTAAGACTATTTATCAGATACCTCTCATCCAACAAGCCAATAATGATTGGGGAATTGAGAATGGTTATCAGTATGTTCATATTGTTTTAATCCAGTTCGGGATCAACCCTCTTGTTCAACCAGGTTTAGACACCTTTGTTCTTGCCTGTATCATAGATTCCCGACATAACTCCTTTACTGATGCCCTTATCTCTGGTTTTCAAGCACCCTTGCATAATGTCCCTGTCTGGTCATCTGCCCTTCCCCGTTATCAAGTATCTCTTCATGGTCCATACATCAACACCCTCCTCCAAGCCTATGTCCAATTTGTTGGGTTTAATATGGCTGAAGGATAAAAAATTGCTCAGTTACATTCTTGTATTTGTTTGTTGGGTTTAATATGGATGAAGGATCAAAAATTGCTCAGTTACATTCTTGTATTTGTTTACGGTTTTTCACTACAACCATGCCTGCTCTTAATCCCAAATTGCTCAAATGCGCTACTAGCGAAAGCATCGTGGTTGGTCCAGGAAATGTTACACCTCTCACCCTTGGATTTTTCCAACTAACAGAAGTAGATGAATGGTCTGCAGAATATGTGCCTATCTCTTCCTGACTCCAACTTCCTATGCCTACGGAACTCACTATTGAGTCTAATAATGAGGGAAGACCAGTCCTAAAATTAGGAAGATCGCAAAGCACTAGAATCCAGAACTTGGATAGAACAGTGTCCTCTTTACATTCCAGTACCTCTGGATCTGAATCTGCAAGACACCCAAAACAATCTCCTGTATATAAACATGTCCTTGGTAGATCTAAATTAGATGATCACCTACTAACACATCAGCAAGGTACAAAGGATTGTTATTATTGCAAGAAGAAATTTCCTTTCCAAGAACCTTCTGCTACTGTTATTGAATTAACTTCTTATCCATCTGTTCCTAAAAATTTCAGAACATATCAAACTAAGGCCGAACACTCTGGCCAACATCCCAATTGTTCTGAATGCCAAGATCTAGCAGTTCCAATGATTAAAATGTTTGACTCTCCATTGCCCAGAAGTGGACAAAGCAAAAGAACTAAACTACCATACAGAAGTTTAGGACCAGGGAATCATGTCCCTATGTTTCAGAACGATATGGTAGCAGATCTTGATTTTATAAAATATAGGAAAACAGATGCCGACCCTCCTCAAGATCTAATTAGACTTCAAAATTTATCTAATTATCAATCTGTTTGTCTTTCCCAAAATATAGATGATATTGCACAAGATGTGATCAAAACAAAAAATCATCTAAATGGGTTACATTCTGAGATTGATCACTTAGAACAAAATCAAGAAGAATTGAAGTCTTTTCTTAAAACAATTCTTGAGAAGATAGATATAATTGGAGAAGTTGTTTCTTCTATGAAAACATCTTATGATGAAGAAACAAAACCTTCTTCTCCTATTCTAATATCTGATCTAGCACAAGATGCTAAATTTTCTTTGTTTGGTTCATTAGACTGCAATGAACACAAACAACTAACATTAAAACAATTAGCCTCTTCTCTGACTAATCCTGTCTTAGTAAGAATAGCAGAAATTTCTCCATTGGCTATTGAAAAGCTCAATCTGGTTAAATCACAGTCTGTTGACCTTGAAGTCCAGATTAGACAAAGCCAATTAGATAAACTTGCTATAGTCCCTACTCCACTAACTGATTCTTTAGAAATAAAAGTGATTGATGGAGAATCAAAGCCAACTAGCTCTTCTGAAGACACCAAATCCCATCCAGGAGAATCTTCTGGAACAACTTTTCAATCTGCTTGGGAAAAATGGTGTAATGATAAGTATGGAGGAAATAAATGGGAATCCTACATTTTCTTCTGCAAACACAGATAGTCCACCCATCTCAAATTTTGATTTCAAATATAAAACACAGATTGAAAATATTATTCAAAGATGGCAATCATGGGCTAAAACTCAGAAAATGTTGCATAAAGATAAAGTGTCTTGGAGCGATTTAGCCTTAAGAATTACATGGGGCTTTGTAGGTAACTTAAATATTTGGTGGGAACGAGTAACTCCTAGAAGTAAGCTCAGAATCCTTGAGCATGAAAAACCAGTGGATGAGCTTGTAAAAGCTGTTGTTCACGAATTCTATGGATATATAAAAATCAATATGGATCATTATGCTGATCTATTTATGTCTCAAAAACTCTGCCACATATCCCAGTTACCTAAGTGGCAGCCCAAAATTACATCTTCCTGACATGAGTATGCAGCTAATTCTAGAAACTGATGCTTCTAATGAAACTTGGGCTGTTGTATTGTTACAGAAGAATGGACCAAAATTGGAAGAAGTATGTATTTATACCTCTGGCTATTTCAGTGATGCAGAGTCTCGGTATCCCTCTTCACACAAAGAAATACTTGCAGTAAAAAATGGCATTAAAAAATTCAGTATGTTTCTCAAACCCATTCATTTTATTGTAAGAACAGACCTGAAACACATGAAATTGATGCTTACTAATCAAATATTGCTTGAACAATATTGCTTGAACAGGGAAACAACAGAGTTTTGTGTTGGAGCCTCTGGCTTGATGGTTTTGACTTTGAAATCCAGTACAAGCCTGGAAAAGAAAATTGTCTAGCTGATCTATTAACAAGAGAAGCTGCTCCACCAAAAGCAAAGGATAAGACAATTAAATGGCTTCATCCTCCATGAGCATTGGGGATGCTCCCCCACCAGGATTCAAATGGATCTTGGTCTATACAAATTGTACATATTGTTATTGTTTTGAGTGTTTGTCATGTTGTATAAAGTCCAGTCCTGAGTGTATTTGTATTCTTGAAAGATGGATACAAATGTATAATCATTATGAGTCATATGGTAGATATTTTAGAGAATGTAGAAATTTGTTCAGAGGAATTATGACTGGAGGACCTAACCAAGGCCAAGTATATATTAGTATCTTCTCACCAGATTTAGTTTATGAGGATTATTGTAAAATCATGCTTCAAACAAAGTATGATGGATCATGCTGGATAACCTTTGAATGCTCCTCATTCAAAGACTACTACTATTTCTGGTCAGGATGGCTATATTTATTTATTTGGTCTTATAGTTCAAGAGATGTTGAGTTCTTCAGACAAACAGACAAGGAAGCCTTCAAACAATGGTTCTTAGCAGAGGTACAAGAAGCAACACACTGTGAAGCCTGGTTCGTCTTCAACTTATCCTTCCGAGGAAGTGAACTACACTATGACCAAACTAATACCTCCAATATAAATTGGTATAAAGTTTCAAGTGATTATTTTGGTGAATTGTGTGTTCCTGATGATGAACTAATACCTTCTCTGCAAGGATCACCATTATACAGATGCTTCGGTTTACTTCCTCCCTTCTCAAATGATCAGAGCACTCCTCCTAGCAGTCAAGAATATATTAGTGACTATTCCTTTGACAGTATTGCAGGATATAATATTGAGAATCGAATGGAAGCATGATGGACCCAATTGTCAATATTTGTAATAAAGCATGGTAGGACCTATATGTCTGCCATTTTGTAAAAGTTTGATTATACTCATGTCTTTCGGGCCGACAGTGGTGTCCCGACGGTTCTGTGGGTTCCCGATGAACTCCACTTTGTAAAGATAAGAATAATTACTTTACTTTAGTGTCATTCCATGAATAGTATGATGGGTCCCCATATGGCCGAGCCTTTAAGGGATGAGATAACAGTTGTAGTCCACAGCTACCCCATCTATCTCTTCATAGAATCTTTTACTGGCAGTTGCCCTTCTCTAGTCACCGACAACCGGCTAGTGTTAGTATAAATAAGACCTCACCCCCTCTCATTGAGGCATTTGGAATTGGAGAGAGTCTGAGTCTTAGTCTGAGTCTTAGAGTCGAGCAGTGTGTATCCTCTTTGCTTCACTCGCCTTCGGGATCTTGTGATAGTAAATGAAAAACACTGATCTCAAGTGTAAATAAGATCTTTTGTGCTCTGAATTTAGTTAGTCACTCTGAAATTGGTATCAGAGTGCAAAAGATCTTATTTACACTTGAGATCAATGTTTTTCATTTACTATCACAAGATCCCGAAGGAGAGTGAAGAAAAGAGGATACACACTGCTCGACTCTAAGACTCAAACTAAGACTCAGACTCTCTCCAATTCCGAATGCCCGAATGAGAGGGGGTGAGGTCTTATTTATACTAACACTAGCTGGTTGTCGGTGACCAGAGAAGGGAAACTGCCAGTAAAAGATTCTCATCCCTTAAAGGCTCGGCCATATGGGGACCCATCATACTATTCACGGAATGTCACTAAAGTAAAGTAATTATTCTTATCTTTACAAAGTGGAGTTCATCGGGAACCCACGGAACCGTCGGGACACCACTGTCGGCCCGAAAGACATGAGTATAATCAAACTTTTACAAAATGGCAGACATATAGGTCCTACCACGGTTTATTACAAATATGGACAGCTGGGTCCATCATGCTTCCATTCGATTCTCAATATTATATCCAGCATTACTGTCAAAGGAATAGTCACTAATATATTCTTGACTGCTAGGAGGAGTGCTCCGATCATTTGAGAAGGGAGGAAGTCCGCTGAAGCATCTGTAGAATGGTGATCCTTGTAGAGCAGGTATTAGTTCATCATCAGGAACACACAATTCACCAAAATAATCACTTGAAACTTTATACCAAGGTATATTGGATGTATTAGTTTGGTCATAGTGTAGTTCACTTCCTCGGAAGGATAAGTTGAAGATGAACCAGGCTTCATAGTGTGTTGCTTCTTGTACCTCTGCTAAGAACCATTGTTTGAAGGCTTCCTTGTCTCCTTGTCTGAAGAACTCAGCATCTCTTGGACTATAAGACCAAATCAATAAATACAGCCATCCTGACCAGAAATAGTAGTAGTCTTTGAATGAGGAGCATTCAAAGGTTATCCAGCATGATCCATCATACTTTGTTTGAAGCATGATTTTACAATAATCCTCATAAACTAAATCTAGTGAGAAGATACTAATATATACTTGGCCTTGGTTAGGTCCTCCAGTCATAATTCCTCTGAACAAATTTCTACAGTCTCTAAAATATCTACCATATGACTCATAATGATTATACATTTGTATCCATCTTTCAAGAATACGAATACACTCAGGACTGGACTTTATACAACATGACAAACACTCAAAACAATAACAATATGTACAATCTGTACAGACCAAGATCCATTTGAATCCTGGTGGTGGAGCATCCCTAATGCTCATGGAGGATGAAGCCATTTAATTGTCTTATCCTTTTCTTTTGGTGGAGCAGCTTCTCTTGTTAATAGATCAGCTAGACAATTTTCTTTTCCAGGCTTGTACTGGATTTCAAAGTCAAAACCATCAAGACTTAGGCTCCAACGCAAAACTCTGTTGTTTCCCTGTTCAAGCAATCTTTGATTAGTAAGAATGCCTTTCATGTGTTTCAGGTATGTTCTTACAATAAAATGAATGGGTTTGAGAAACATCCTGAATTTTTTAATGTTGTTTTTTACTGCAAGTATTTCTTTGTGTGAAGAAGGATACCGAGACTCTACATCAATGAAACAGCCAGAGGTATAAATACATACTTCTTCCAATTTTGATCCATTCTTCTGTAACAATACAACAACCCAAGTTTCATTAGAAGCATCAGTTTCTAGAATTAGATGCATACTCATGTCAGGAAGATGTAATTTTAGCAGGTTCTGGATTTTCTGTTTTATTATCTGTACTACTTGAGTCATCTTGTCATTCCAAGGAATAGTTTTGCTTAATCTTCGTTGTAATATCCAGACATCTTTTGCTTGATTTTCATAAAATTGTCGGATATAATTTAAGCATCCTAGGAATATTTGTAATTGCTTCGTATCTAGGATTTCATCAGGGAACTCCGATAATTTTTTCAAGACATGATATTGGTGTTCAACTTCTCCTTGAGAGGGGATTAGTCCAAGATATTCTATCCTTGATTGTGCCCAACATAGCTTGTTTCTACTGAGCACTAAACCATGTTTATAGAGTAAATCATACACCACCTTTAGATGTTGTACATGTGACTTACAATCTAAGGAACAAATGAGCAAATCATCAATATATACAATAACAAAACTCAAATGCTTGAATATATCATCCATCCTTTTTTGGAATTTAGTTGGAGTATTTTTCAAGCCAAATGGCATAACCTTCCACTGGTATTGTCCTTGTGGAACAATGAATGCAGTCTTGTATCTGTCTTTGGGTACAATGCCAATCTGCCAAAATCCACTTTTCAGATCAAATTTACTGAAGATATTGCATTTGCCAATTTTAGAGAATAGGAGTTCCTTTGAGGGAAAGGGAAATCTTAAAGGTAACAAAGCTTCATTTAAAGCTCTATAATTTATGACCATTCTAGGTTTTCCCCTTTTCTGCTCACTATGCTTGTTTACATATAAGGCAGGACATGCCCATGGGCTTCTACTGCTTTCAATTAATTTTCCACTTAACAATTCAGCTATCTCCTGTTGACAATATTCCAATTCTGTGGGAGACATGTGGTTAGCAGAAGCTTTCTAGGGTCTAGGAACATATTCTTCTTTGTAAGGCAGACTAACAAAATACTGCTCCCTGGTCCAAAAGGAATTAGGATAATCAGAGGTACAATCTGATTCAATCTTTTCTTTAATGTCTTTGATGATATCCATGCCATGCTTATTTGCATGTCCAATAATCTTTTGGATCCTGGAGAGGCTACCTGCAGATTTTTCTAGTTGTTGTGTAGATTCCTTTACTGCAATCTTTGTTCCATAAGTAGACTTGCTTGGAATATTTAAAGGTTTACCATCAACAAATAGTTGTACAAACTTGTTTCCTACAGTCAAAGGAAGACATTTATTTACAAAGTCTTGACCAAGGAGTACATATGCACCTGTATCGAAACAATATAAGGTTACTAGTAACTTTTGTTCCTGTATGTAAATAGGGAAGTCTGGATCAATAAAAGGAATTTTCAATTCCATCTTGTTGACATCTCTAAAAGAAATATTGACTGGCTGCCAATAATATTCAGGAAGTGCTCCATGTTTTGCACAGGAATTCATAGCACCAGTATCAAGTTGTGCATCTAAGGAGTATTGCAGATATCCTTGTATTTTTATATTTACAGTGATCACTAGTCTACCATCTAATCCATTGACTAGTGTTTATTCAAGACATTCAATATCAGCTTCTTTCAGGAATATCTCTCTTTCAATTTCTTCATCTCTTTTCTTCTTGAGATATTCTACTTCTTCTTTCTGGAGTTTCAGAGTTTTCCATAAATCATGAATTAATACTTATTTCTCTCTAATTTCTTCTTCAAGGTGAAATATGGTATTATCTAAACTTTCAGTATCATCTTTACTTGCAGAGGGAAGAGAAATTAGTTGCTTGCCTTTTGACTGTGGCTTTACAGATTTTGGGCGAGCATAATCAGCATCAGTAGGAGTATAATGGTGAATATTCACCACGCTTGGCTGCTGAATAGCGTCAATTTGGGCGGTAAGAGAGGCAATGTGAGAAGTATATTGGTCATATAAATGAAACTGTCCAGGCATCAGAAGGGAACACTTGCTTTCAAGGTTAGTTCTCTGAGAGAGAAGGGATGGAAGGTCAACAAAAGAAGACATCATTTTGATATCCAAGAAATTTAATTCATCTAGCTATGATGTAGGAGAAAGAGAACTAGAATCAGAAAGATAGGGATCAGTGGGACTGGCAAGGTCATGAGAACAATCAAGGTCATCACTCTCCTCAGTCAAGGAGAGGTATTCACCATCTGAATGAGTAGAGACTAAGTCCCATTCAGCTGGATCATATCCTGTGAGAAATAAATCCATAATTTGCATTTGGACTTTTGTCTTTCCTCACAGAGGACACTGAGACACCCAGTGGCCAGGATTCTTACAAATAAAACATGAGGAAGTCTTGGCTTTGGCATTTTGTGGTCTTATTTTAAAGAAAACTTTCCCCTTTCACTTAGTAAATTTACGAGGAAATTTCCTAGTAAATTTTCTATGCTTTTGTGTTTTACACTCAGTGCAACTACAATCTTTAGTAGACCATGACTTTGGTTTTTTCTTCTGATTACAGCCGAAGCTATATGTTTCATTAAAGACATCACAGACTGAAGAGTCAAATCCTAGATGTTTTTTCAAAGATTTTGCAGTCTTCTTTCTCATACATTCTTTTTGTAAGCTAGTAACAATTTGTTCTTGTAAACCAGCAAGAGAAAGTGTAGAGATATCAATCTCTAGATCTTCTAATCTATCTCTTACTAATTCAGGTATTCTTCCAGGCAGAGATGATAAATATTTTCTCAGATAAGCAACATTATCTGGATCTGGTACCTTGAATAAGAGATCTTGCATAGTACATAAATACTTAGGTAACTGGGATATGCGGCAGAGTTTTTGAGACATAAATAGATCAGCATAATGATCCATATTGATTTTTATATCTCCATAGAATTCATGAACAACAACTTTTACAAGTTCATCCACTGGTTTTTCATGCTCAAGGATTCTGAGCTTACTTCTAGGAGTTACTCGTTCCCACCAAATATTTAAGTTGCCTACAAAGCCACATGTAATTCTTAAGGCTAAATCGCTCCAAGACACTTTATCTTTATGCAACATTTTCTGAGTTTTAGCCCATGATTGCCATCTTTGAATAATATTTTCAATCTGTGTTTTAGATTTGCAATCAAAATTTGAGATGTTTAGACTATCTGTGTTTGCAGAAGAAAATGTAGGATTCCCATCTATATCCATAGGAGATTTTTTATTTCCTCCATACTTAGCATTACACCATTTTTTCCAAGCAGATTGAAAAGTTGTTCCAGAAGATTCTCCTGGATGGGATTTGGTGTCTTCAGAAGAGCTAGTTGGCTTTGATTCTCCATCAATTGTTTTTATTTCTAAAGAATCAGTTAGTGGAGTAGGGACTATAGCAAGTTTAGATAATTGCCTTTGTCTAATCTAGACTTCAAGGTCAGCGGACTGTGATTTAACCAGATTGAGCTTATCAATAGCCAATTGAGAAATTTCTGCTATTCTTACTAAGACATGATTAGTCAGAGAAGAGGCTAATTGTTTTAATGTTAGTTGTTTGTGTTCATTGGAGTCTGATGAACCAAACAAAGAAAAGTTAGCATCTTGTGCTAGATCAGATATTAGAATAGGAGAAGAAGGTTTTGTTTCTTCATCATAAGATATTTTCATAGAAGAAACAGCTTCTCCAATTATATCTATCTTCTCAAGAATTGTTTTAAGCAAAGACTTCAATTCTTCTTGATTTTGTTCTAAGTGATCAATCTCAGAATGTAACCCATTTAGATGAGTTTTTGTTTTGATCACATCTTGTGCAATATCATCTATATTTTGGGAAAGACAAACAGATTGATAATTAGAGAAATTTTGAAGTCTAATTGGATCTTGAGGAGGGTCGGCATCTGTTTTCCTATATTTTATAAAATCAAGATCTGCTACCATATCGTTCTAAAACTTAGGGACATGATTCCCTGGTCCTAAACTTCTGTATGGTAGTTCAGTTCTTTTCCTTTGTCCACTTCTGGGCAATGGAGAGTCAAACATTTTAATCATTGGAACTGCTAGATCTTGGCATTCAGAACAATTGGGATGTTGGCCAGAGTGTTCGGCCTTAGTTTGATATGTTCTGAAATTTTTAGGAACAGATGGATAAGAAGTTAATTCATCAGTAGTAGTAGAAGGTTTTTGGAAAGGAAATTTCTTCTTGCAATAATAACAATCCTTTGTACCTTGCTGATGTGTTAGTAGGTGATCATCTCATTTAGATCTACCAAGGACAGGTTTATATACAGGAGATTGTTTTGGGTGTCTTGCAGATTCAGATCCAGAGGTACTTGAATGTAAAGAGGACATTGTTCTATCCAAGTTCTGGATTCTAGTGCTTTGCGATCTTCCTAATTTTAGGACTGGTCTTCCCTCATTATTAGACTCAATAGTGAGTTCCTTAGGCATAGGAAGTTGGAGTCGGGAAGAGATAGGCACATATTCTGCAGACCATTCATCTACTTCTGTTAGTTGGAAAAATCCAAGGGTGAAAGGTGTAACATTTCCTGGACCAACCACGACGCTTTCGCTAGTAGTGCGTTTGAGCAATTTGGGATTAAGAGCAGGCATGGTTGTAGTGACAAACCGTAAACAAATACAAGAATGTAACTAAGCAATTTTCGATCCTTCATCCATATTAAACCCAACAAATTGGACATATGCTTGGAGGAGGGTGTTGATGTATGGATCATGAAGAGATACTTGATAATAGGGAAGGGAAGATGACTAGACAAGGCCATTATGAAAGGGTGCTTGAAAACTAGAGATAAGGGCATCAGTAAAGCAGTTATGTCGGGAATCTATGATACAGGTAAGAAAAGAGGTCTCTAAACCTGGTCGAACAAGAGGGTTGATCCTGAACTGGATTAAACCAATATGAACATACTGATAACCATTCTCAATTCCCCAATCAATATCGGCTTGTTGGATGAGAGGTATCTGATAAATAGTCTGACCCAGAGAGATGGGTATATTACTAGAACAATATCGGAACAAAGTAGTAGCTCGGAATTTAAACATGGGCAGATCATATATTTGAGAAGGCTCTATTTCATGAATACGCCAGTTAGGATCTGGCTCATATTCTTGTGCGAGTAATCTTGTATTATAAAGGTCTTTGGAAGAAGATGACTGACTTAATAACTTAGTATACCACTTAGATGGTTTATATTTAACATGAGCAGAGATATCATAAGATGAAGTATTCTGTTGTGAAGCCATAGAGAATTACTGCTACTTCTGATAAGATCCTTAGAGTATTGCAGGTAAGCAAAAGATAAAATGGTAATATTTACTCACAATGGGAAAAGGACGAATGCAGTAACAACTCCAATCTGCGGCAACAAAGCTGATTTAAATGTCCTACAACAATTGTTGGAGACCACTGTCAAGCAAATCACTTCACTTTAGCTAAACTTTTCACATCTCGCAATCAGATCATTCAAACACAAGGCTCACTCAATATAGCAGCAGTTCAGAATATTGATTTATATTAATCTTTCAAACTCATTTACAAGTCATGCAAGAGGCATGTATTACAGACTTGATCTATTGAGATATAACTGCATAGGAAAGCATGGGTTTTAGTCTTATGTCTTCCAAGATAGGAAGATTAGACAGGCTCCTGGCCTACTGCTCAGGGAGAAACTATCTCACTTAAGAACAACACTTATGGTCATCTGGTCATTTTCCCTTCCCCGTTATCAAGTATCTCTTCATGATGCATACATCAACACCCTCCTCCAAGCCTATGTCCAATTTGTTGGGTTTAATATGGCTGAAGGATCGAAAATTGCTTAGTTACATTCTTGTATTTGTTTATGGTTTGTCACTACAACCATGCCTGCTCTTAATCCCAAATTGCTCAAACGCGCTACTAGCGAAAGTGTCGTGGTTGGTCCAGGAAATGTTACACCTCTCACCCTTGGATTTTTCCAACTAACAGAAGTAGATGAATGGTCTGCAGAATATGTGCCTATATCTTCCTGACTCCAACTTCCTATGCCTAAGGAACTCACTATTGAGTCTAATAATGAGGGAAGACCAGTCCTAAAATTAGGAAGATCGCAAAGCACTAGAATCCAGAACTTGGATAGAACAATGTCCTCTTTACATTCCAGTACCTCTGGATCTGAATCTGCAAGACACCCAAAACAATCTCCTATATATAAACTTGTCCTTGGTAGATCTAAATTAGATGATCACCTACTAACACATCAGCAAGGTACAAAGGATTGTTATTATTCCAAGAAGAAATTTCCTTTACAAGAACCTTCTGCTACTGTTGATGAATTAACTTCTTATCCATCTGTTCCTAAAAATTTCAGAACATATCAAACTAAGGCCGAACACTCTGGCCAACATCCCAATTGTTCTGAATTCCAAGATCTAGCAGTTCCAATGATTAAAATGTTTGACTCTCCATTGCCCAGAAGTGGACAAAGCAAAAGAAATGAACTACCATATAGAAGTTTAGGACCAGTGAATCATGTCCCTATGTTTCAGAACGATATGGTAGAAGATCTTGATTTTATAAAATATAGGAAAACAGATGTCGACCCTCCTCAAGTTCTAATTAGACTTCAAAACTTCTCTAATTATCAATATGTTTGTCTTTCCCAAAATATAGATGATATTGAACAAGATGTGATCAAAACAAAAACTCATCTAAATGGGTTACATTCTGAGATTGATCACTTAGAAAAAAATCAAGAAGAATTGAAGTCTTTGCTTAAAACAATTCTTGAGAAGATAGATATAATTGGAGAAGTTGTTTCTTCTATGAAAATATCTTATGATGAAGAAACAAAACCTTCTTATCCTATTCTAATATCTGATCTAGCACAAGATGCTAACTTTTCTTTGTTTGGTTCATCAAACTCCAATGAACACAAACAACTAACATTAAAACAATTAGCCTCTTCTCTGACTAATCATGTCTTAGTAAGAATAGCAGAAATTTCTCAATTGGCTATTGAAAAGCTCAATCTGGTTAAATCACAGTCTGTTGACCTTAAAGTCTAGATTAGACAAAGCCAATTAGCTAAACTTTCTATAGTCCCTACTCCACTAACTAATTCTTTAGAAATAAAAGAAATTGATGGAGAATCAAATCCAACTAGCTCTTCTGAAGACACCAAATCCCATCCAGGAGAATCTTCTGGAACAACTTTTCAATCTTCTTGGGAAAAATGGTGTGATGCTAAGTATGGAGGAAATAAAAAAGCTCCTATGGATATAGATGGGAATCCTACATTTTCTTCTACAAACACAGATAGTCCACCCATCTCAAATTTTGATTGCAAATCTAAAACACAGATTGAAAATATTATTCAAAGATGGCAATCATGGGCTAAAACTCAGAAAATGTTGCATAAAGATAAAGTGTCTTGGAGCGATTTAGCCTTAAGAATTACATGGGGCTTTGTAGGTAACTTAAATATTTGGTGGGAACGAGTAACTCCTAGAAGTAAGCTCAGAATCCTTGAGCATGAAAAACTAGTGGATGAGCTTGTAAAAGCTGTTGTTCATGAATTCTATGGAGATATAAAAATCAATATGGATCATTATGCTGATCTATTTATGTCTCAAAAACTCTGCCGCATATCCTAGTTACCTAAGTATTTATGTACTATGCAAGATCTCTTATTCAAGGTACCAGATCCAGATAATGTTGCTTATCTGAGAAAATATTTATCATCTCTGCCTGGAAGAATACCTGAATTAGTAAGAGATAGATTAGAAGATCTAGAGATTGATATCTCTACACTTTCTCTTGCTGGTTTACAAGAACAAATTGTTACTAGCTTACAAAAAGAATGTATGAGAAAGAAGACTGCAAAATCTTTGAAAAAACATCTAGGATTTGACTCTTCAGTCTGTGATGTCTTTAATGAAACATATAGCTTCGGCTGTAATCAGAAGAAAAAACCAAAGTCATGGTCTACTAAAGATTGTAGTTGCACTGAGTGTAAAACACAAAAGCATAGAAAATTTACTAGGAAATTTCCTCGTAAATTTACTAAGTCAAAAGGAAAAGTTTTCTTTAAAAGAAGACCACAAAATGCCAAAGCCAAGACTTCCTCATGTTTTATTTGTAAGAATCCTGGCCACTGGGCGTCTCAGTGTCCTCTACGAGGAAAGACAAAAGTCCAAATGAAAATTATGGATTTATTTCTCACAGGATATGATCCAGCTGAATGGGACTTAGTCTCTACTCATTCAGATAGTGAATACCTTTCCTTGACTGAGGAGAGTGATGACCTTGATTTTTCTCACGACCTTGCCAGTCCCACTGATCCCTATCTTTCTGATTCTGGTTCTCTTTCTCCTACATCACAGCTAGATGAATTAAATTTCTTGGATATCAAAATGATGTCTTCTTTTGTTGACCTTCCATCCCTTCTCTCTCAGAGAACTTCCCTTGAAAGCAAGCATTCCCTTCTGACGCCTGGACAATTTCATTTATACGACCGATATACTTCTCACATTTCCTCTCTTACCACCCAAATTGATTCTATTCAGCAGCCAAGTGTGGTGAATATTCACCATTATACTCCTACTGATGTTGATTATGCTCGCCCAAAATCTGTAAAGCCACAGTCAAAAGGCAAGGAACTAATTTCTCTTCCCTCTGCAAGTAAAGATGATACTGCAAGTTTAGATAATACCATCGTTCACCTTGAAGAAGAAATTAGAGAGAAAGAAGTATTAATTCGTGATTTATGGAAAACTTTGAAACTCCAGAAAGAAGAAGTAGAATATCTCAAGAAGAAAAGAGATGAAGAAATTTAAAGAGAGATATTCCTAAAAGAAGCTGATATTGAATGTCTTGAACAAACACTAGTCAATGGATTAGATGATAGAATAGTGATCACTGTAAATATAAAAATACAAGGATATCTGCAATACTCCTTAGATGCACAACTTGATACTGGTGCTATGAATTCCTGTGCAAAACATGGAGCACTTCCTAAATATTATTGGCAGCCAGTCAATATTTCTTTTAGAGCTGTCAACAAGATGGAATTGAAAATTCCTTTTATTGCTCCAGACTTCCCTATTTACATACAAGAACAAAAGGTACTAGTAACCTTATATTTTTTCGATACAGGTGCAGATGTACTCCTTGGTCAAGACTTTGTAAATAAATGTCTTCCTTTGACTGTAGGAAACAAGTTTGTAAAGCTATTTGTTGATGGTAAACCTTTAAAGATTCCAAGCAAGTCTACTTATGAAACAAACATTGCAGTAAAGGAATCTACACAACAACTAGAAAAATCTGCAGGTAGCCTCTCCAGGATCCAAAAGAATATTTGACATGCAAATAAGCATGGCATGGATATCATCAAAGACATTAAAGAAAAGATTGAATCAGATTGTACCTCTAATTATCCTAATTCCTTTCGGACCAGGGAGCAGTATTTTGTTAGTCTGCCTTACAAAGAAGAATATGTTCCTAGACCCCAGAAAGATTCTGCTAACCACATGTCTCCCACAGAATTGGAATATTGTCAACAAGAGATAGTTGAATTGTTAAGCAGAAAATTAATTGAAAGCAGTAGAATCCCATGGGCATGTCCTGCCTTCTATGTAAACAAGCATAGTGATCAGAAAAGGGGAAAACCTAGAATGGTCATAAATTATAGAGCTTTAAATGAAGCTTTGTTACCTTTAATATTTCCCTTGCCCTCCAAGGAACTCCTATTCTCTAAAATTGGAAAATGCAATATCTTTAGTAATTTTGATCTGAAAAGTGGATTTTGGCAGATTGGCATTGTACCCAAAGATAGATACAAGACTGCATTCGTTGTTCCACAAGGACAATACCAGTGGAAGGTTATGCCATTTGGCTTGAAAAATGCTCCTTCTGAATTCCAAAAAAGGATGGATGATATATTCAAGCATTTGAGTTTTTTTATTGTATATATTGATGATTTGCTCATTTGTTCCTTAGATTGTAAGTCACATGTACAACATCTAAAGTTGGTGTATGATTTACTCTATAAACATGGTTTAGTGCTCAGTAAAAACAAGCTATGTTGGGCACAAACAAGGATAGAATATCTTGGACTAATCCTCTCTCAAGGAGAAGTTGAACTCCAAGATCATGTCTTGAAAAAATTATCAAAGTTTCCTGATAAAATCCTAGATACCAAGCAATTACAAAGATTCCTAGGATGCTTAAATTATATCCGATAATTTTATGAAAATCAAGCAAAAGATGTCCGGATATTACAGCGAATATTAAGCAAAACTATTCCTTGGAACGACAAGATGACTCAAGAAGTACAAATAATAAAACAGAAAATCCAGAACCTGCCAAAATTACATCTTCCTGACATGAGTATGCAGCTAATTCTAGAAACTGATGCTTCTAATGAAACTTGGGCTGCTGTATTGTTACAGAAGAATGGACCAGCATTGGAAGAAGTATGTATTTATACCTATGGTTGTTTCAGTGATGCAGAGTCTCGGTATCCCTCTTCACATAAAGAAATACTTGCAGTAAAAAACGACATTAAAAAATTCAGGATGTTTCTCAAACCCATTTATTTTATTGTAAGAACAGACCTGAAACACATGAAAGGGATGCTTACTAATCAAAGATTGTTTGAACAGGGAAACAACAGATTTTTACGTTGGAGCCTCTGGCCTGATGGTTTTGACTTTGAAATCTAGTACAAGCCTGGAAAAGAAAATTGTCTAGCTGATCTATTAACAAGAGAAGCTGCTCCACCAAAAGCAAAGGATAAGACAATTAAATGGCTTCATCCTCCATGAGCATTGGGGATGCTCCACCACCAGGATTCAAATGGATCTTGGTTTGTATAGATTGTACATATTGTTATTGTTTTGAGTGTTTGTCATGTTGTATAAAGTCTAGTCCTGAGTGTATTCGAATTCTTGAAAGATGGATACAAATGTATAATCATTATGAGTCATATGGTAGATATTTTAGAGACTGTAGAAATTTGTTCAGAGGAATTATGACTGGAGGACCTAACCAAGGCCAAGTATATATTAGTATCTTCTCACCACATTTAGTTTATGAGGATTATTTTAAAATCATGCTTCAAACAAAGTATGATGGATCATGCTAGATAACCTTTGAATGCTCCTCATTCAAAGACTACTACTATTTCTGGTCAGGATGGTTGTATTTATTGATTTGGTCTTATAGTCCAAGAGATGTTGAGTTCTTTAGACAAACAGACAAGGAATCCTTCAAACAATGGTTCTTAGCAGAGGTACAAGAAGCAGCACACTATGAAGCCTGGTTCATCTTCAACTTATGCTTCCGAGGAAGTGAACTACACTATGACCAAACTAATACCTCCAATATACCTTGGTATAAAGTTTCAAGTGATTATTTTGGTGAATTGTGTGTTCCTGACGATGAACTAATACCTGCTCTACAAGGATCACCATTCTACAGATGCTTCAGCGGACTTCCTCCCTTCTCAAATGATCGGAGCACTCCTCCTAGTAGTCAAGAATATATTAGTGACTATTCCTTTGATAGTATTGCTGGATATAATATTGAGAATCGAATGGAAGCATGATGGACCCAGTTGTCCATATTTGTAATAAAGCATGGTAGGACCTATATGTCTGCCATTTTGTAAAAGTCTGATTATACTCATGTCTTTCGGGCCGACAGTGGTGTCCCGACGGTTCTGTGGGTTCTCGATAAACTCCACTTTGTAAAGATAAGAATAATTACTTTACTTTAGTGTCATTCTGTGAATAGTATGATGGGTCCCCATATGGCTGAGCCTTTAAGGGATGAGATAAAAATTGTAGTCCACATCTACCCCATCTATCTCTTCATAGAATCTTTTCCAGGCAGTTGCCCTTCTCTAGTCACCGACAACCGGCTAGTGTTAGTATAAATAAGACCTCACCCCCTCTCATTTGGGTATTCGGAATTGGAGAGAGTCTGAGTCTTAGTCTGAGTCTTAGAGTCGAGCATTGTGTATCCTCTTTGCTTCACTCGCCTTCGGGATCTTGTGATAGTAAATGAAAAACACTGATCTCAAGTGTAAATAAGATCTTTTGCGCTCTGAATTTAGTTAGTCACTCTGAAAATTATATATATATATATATATATATATATATATATATAT
>JZKD02S0311719.1:58496-87921 GCA_000966675.3 Picea glauca | reverse complement strand
GTACATTATGCATTTCTCTCAATATCATATTTTTCAATTCATGGGAATTTGGTACATAAATTATGCCCATGTATATGAGAATTTCATCATTTTCTAACTTATAGTCTTCAATTTTATGTTGCAAAATACCTTGTTGTAATTTTTCCACTAATTCCTTGTACTGCAAATCTGATTTTGCAACCTCTATGATTCTATCTTTCAAATCTGATTGGTACATGCTTATGGTTGTGGCATGCAACTCATGCACTCTTCTGTTGAGTGCATTGACCACTTTGTTCTCTTTCCCTTTGATATGATTTATATCAAAGTCATATTCATGGAGAAATTCTAACCACCTACTTTGCCTAGCATTTAGAGTTGGTTGATCAAATAAATATGTCAAACCATTATGGTCTTTCATCAGCTTGAACATTTTCCCCATGAGGTAGTTCCTCCACTTCCTCAAGGCATGCACTATGGCTGCCAACTCCAAATCATGAGTGGCATAGTGTCTTTTGTGTTCCTTCAACTTCCTTGATTCATAACATACAAAAAACTCATTTTGACTGAGGACTCCACCCATTCCTTCTTTACATACAGGTGTGCATACAATTAAGTCTTCATTTGGATCTACAATCGTTAAAATTGGAGCACTAGTTAATAATTTCTTCAAGTGTTGGAAACTCTTTTCACAATCCAATGTCCACTGAAACTTCACAACCTTCTTTTGCAAGGAACTGATTGAGCATGTAATCTTTGAGAATCATTCAATAAATCTCCTATAGTATCATGAAATACCCACGAATGATATGACCTCTATCACATTCTTTAGCATTGACCATCCTCTAATGGCTTCTATCTTCTTAGGATCCACTGCTATCCCATCCTCTGAAATGATATGTCCCAAATAATGAATTTGCTTCTGATAAAATGAGCACTTTCTCAATTTGGCATACAATTGATGCTCCCTTAATACTTGTAATACCATCCTCAAGTGTTGTTCATGCTCTTCCTCCAAATTAGAATATATAATAATGTCATCTAAAAATACAATGAAAAACTTATCTAAGTATTCTCTGAAAATACCATTCATTAAACACATGAAGATAGTTGGTGCATTTGATAGCCCAAATTGCACCACTATGAACTCATAATGACCATACCTTGTTCTAAAAGTATTCTTGTTGAAGTTTTCTTCTTTAATTATTACTTGATGATAACCTAACTTGAGATCAATCTTGGAGAATATCTTTGGATATTTCAACTAATCAAAGAGGTGATCGATCCTTGGAAAAGGATACTTATTCTTCAAAGTTACTTTATTCAATTGCCTAAAGTCAATACAAAGTCTCAATGTTCCATCCTTTTTCTTCACAAATAAAATATAGGAACCCCAAGGTGACACACTTGGGCGTATATACCCCTTCTTCAAAAGCTCTTCAAGTTGCATTTGCAACTCCTTCAATTCTACTGTACTCATCCTGTAGGGAGTCTTGGATACTGGAGCTACTCAAGGCATCAGATTTATGGAAAAATCAATGTCTCTTTTAGGGGGTAATCTTGGTATTTCCTTAAACACATCTTCAAACTCTTTTAGGACTACATAATCTTCAATATTTGACACCTTATCTTTAGGTGTCTCTTCCATATGTGTTGCAAATAATTGACATCCTTTTCTATAAAATTTCTTCAGTTGCAATGATGAAATCTCTCTGACAATTATTGCCCTGGAATTCCTTGCATTGTCCTTAGGTTCCCTTCCTCATCCAAGAAAGTAAATTCCTTGTTATGAGAGTCTAGGATAGCATTATTTTGGTCCAACCAATCCATCCCAATTAGACAGTCATAGGAACCTAAAGGAAAGATGTTCAAATATTCCCTGGTGTTTAGTCCATTCATGTCCATAGGACATGACTTAACCATCTCATTAACTTTTCTTTTGTCTCTAGTAGCCAATTGCACCAACCAAGATTTTCCATGCTTGCTTCTTGAAAAATGCAAACTTTCCACCATCTTAGGATCTATATAACTATGACTAGCTCCTAAATCAATTAAAATAGTAATGGTTTGGTTGTTGATCATACCTTCCACTTCAATCATATGTGGCTAATACTCTATTTGCTTGTTGTCCAGGGATGCATATATCCTTGGTACATGTTTGCCTATGTCTTCCATTGTTTCAGCTTGTTTTACATTGTGAACATTCCTCAGTTTTTCACCTATGTGAGGGAAATCTCTAAACATATAATCTCTTTTGCAACCCTGACATTGAATAGGTGGTTTCCTTGGCCTTTTCCCCCTGTCTCCATTATTTTGGGTTCTATAGAAGTTGGTTGTCCCTAAGGATTATTTCTAAAGAATGGTGGCTTAGTTCCCTTCTTCCTCTGATCCATATTGAATTTCTTCTTGTCTTCCCAAGATTTTTGGAAAGTTGGCCTTGATTTTTGTTGATCATATAGGCATTTAGATCACCTTATGGTCTCCTCCAATGTTTTGGGATCGTCATATTGTATTTTGTCACTAATGAATTATGGCAATCCACTCAAATACCTATGAATCTTAATTGCCTCGTCCTTGATGAAAGAAAAATACATCATCAGTTCTAAAGACCTTCTTTCATATTCATGTATGGTCATACTCCCAAGCTTGAGTTCAAAGAACTCTTTCATTTTCTTGTCATAGTATCTCTTAGTCAAGTATTTATTTTCAAAATACTTCTTGAATTCCTTCCAAGTAAAACTTTTATCTTTAATGTGTTGCACATGCACAAGTTGATCCCACCACATGGATACCTTTCCCTTAAGTTGATACTTTCTTCCTTCTGCATGAGAAGAATAAATATGCAATTGAAAATACTTTCTCATGCCCAAAAACCATGTCTCTACATATTCATCCTTCTTCTGCTCACCATCAAATGTAGGAGGTTTTATTTTGTTCATTTCTCCTCATATATCATCCACCCCAAACCTATTATGCTTCCTGATAGGGGATGGAATTGAACTATTGTGTGTTCTCTTATTGGAATGCCTCAAGGAGTGATGGTGATGCCTGCTAACACTTCTTGTTCTTCTTTTCTCATCGGGAGACCTGTGACTTCCTGATTTTCTTGAGCCACTCTCCTTATCCAAACTCCTTTCTATTTTGTTCAAGATATTCATTATCTTCATGTTGAAGTCCTCATGCTGCTCCTTGGCTCTAATGATCCTTTCATTATCATATTAATGGATTTGTACATCCTTCTGCAAATTTTTAATGGTCCCTACCATATTCATGTTTTCAGCCCTTCCTTCTCCATGTCCATTTGAGTTTGTTCCTTCAATGCTCATATGGAAATCCATCCCTCTGATCTCATCTTCCTGGATGTAAGCCCCCTGTGCATATTCCATTCCTCTACACTTTGTGTTGATCTTGATCTGATCTAGTTTTTTTTAACTCTACAAAATGTGTAGCCAAGAAAACTTTGTCAGGTTAACTGAATCATCAATTTCATGAAAAATATGAACCATTCTGGTTCAATAATATATCATAATTCTTTCTTCCGTTTTCCTGAAAAATTGATTTCCCAGATCAATTTTATGGGTGAATAATTATATTCTATGATCCAAGACCTTTCCAATGCCTGCTTCCATGCTCAATTCTAAGTCTTAAGAAAAAAATTATGGCCTTTTGAAGTTAGTTGAGTCTTAAAATTTACCCTCCATTGTTTGTCTTGTAACTTCCTCATAAAAGCTTCATTTAACGAACGATTTACACCATTAGAAAGATATCTCCAGGCTCTTTCATTTGAGTTTCAAATACAAAGTGTACCTTGGTACACTCTCTATTCTCGAGGTTTTTGAGTAGCTAAAAACGTTGTTTAGCGCCTCAAAATCGCACTGCAAAAAGATGACCTTCAAAAAGTATAAAATGTCGCAGAAATTCACTAGTTTTTTGTTGTTGTAGACCATCCAAACGACTTTGTGCGCACAAATTTCAACATGTACAACCATATTTATCATGCGCAATAACACCATAAGGTAGTGCATTCTATGTGCACATATATCCAATGTGGATCACTTCTCCATCGCATCAATAACTGGTGTGCACTACTTTTTTGTCACGCACGAATATCCACTGCACACAATTTTGGTTCATGCACTAATACCTGTTATGAACCATTTTTGTGTCGCCCGCTAATATTCTGCATGCATTTTAATCTATGCACTGCACCATGCCAAATTTTAGTACGCCCCCTCCACACACTAGTACTTTTCATGCACCATTAACTAAATTGTCGCACGATAGCATATACCGACATTGTGTGCGCACCAACAAAATTTTGCTGCACTCTGTCAATACTATGAACACCACACACACCATTATTATGCGTGTGCACACCACACGCACTATTATTATGCATGTTCCACTCAATTCACACCGAGCAATGCTAAATTTAGTGCGCACATCCACGCACTATTTTTTTTTCACGCATTACCACTATGCACCATGCAGCGCCAAATTTAAGTGCGTAGACCCACATGCCAATATTTTCCATGCATTACCACTTTGCACCACGTAGTGATAAATTTAATTGCATACACCCATGCACCAATATTTTATGTGCATTACCACTCTGCACCGCACAACGCCAAATTTAAGTGCACACACCCACACACCAATATTTTTTGCACATTACCACTCTTCATCGCACAAAGCCAAATTTAAGTGCGTACACTCGCACGCCAATAGTTTCCACACATTACCACTCAGCACCACACAATGCCAAATTATAGCGTGTGTAGCCATGCACCATTATTTTCCACACATCACAAGATTTTCACTATGCATCATCCATTTTAAGTGCGCACACCTGCACACATTCATTTTTATGCACATCAATTCCTCATGAATTATGTTGTAAAAATTGGGGGTTTTGCCAAAAAAAATTCCCAATTTTTACCATAGACATTCTGCAACTATGAAATTTGTTCAATTTCACCCCGATAACACCAACTCAACCTCTGTGACAACAAATCGTTGTTGGTTGAAATTCCTAGAATGAAATTTTTCCAAACTCAATTCACGAATTGAGAATTTTAATCAACTAATCTCGCTCTATTTGTCATGGATTCCCTGTAACTTCAAATTCGACCAATTCCAGGGCTGAATTTGCTAGAAAAGATATTAAAATAGGAATATCTCACGACTTGGCCAAATTTCTCAATTTCCCCATGAATTTAACAACAAAAATTGGGGATTTTTCCCAATTCCATGCAATTGCTTCTAAATTTTACCATGGACGCTTTGTAACTTGAAATTTGTCCACTTAGAAATCAATCCTCTATGAAATTTCACTTCAATTCAACTTTGTCAGCCCATCTAGGCTCAGTTTTGAAAACTAGAGCTCTGATACCATATTGTAACATCCCCATCATCCAATTGGGCTATGCCACATAAAATTTTCGAACTGTATGAAAATTAAACATATACAGATAGAAAATCTTGCGGAACTTTATATATAAAACTTAAAACAGAAAAATACATTTTGTATCTCACATATTCATATGGAAATAACAATAAACGTATACATGCAACATAGAAAGGAATTACTCATAAATATAAAACCAGGTGTAAACCACACACAGGAAAAACCCATAAAAATAAATGCATACTTAATAATGCAACATGTAATTTAACACAAAATGGACACTTTTCTTGGTAAGAATATCACCAACTATATGCAAACCTTCCACGAACCTCTCAGCCTTATACCACTGTTATCATTGAAATTTCATAGGCAAATGGTTACAGGAATCCAGCATCTTCAAACAGCTATTAGTTCACCCATGGACCAAAATTACCAAAAAATCATTTCCAAAAGGTCCAAAACTATCCAACCAGTTATAAAATCAGGATGCGCTATGACTATACAGGGTGTGCGCACACATGCGCCATCAAGAAATGCAGGAAAAGTGCACATGCACACGATGCACGACTATGGACGCTAAAAGCCGCGCACACCTGATAACAACACATTTATTATGTTGGTCAGCCTCCCACCCACTTCTGGTTCATCTTTTAAGTCAATTTGACATCCAAATCTCAGTTGGAACTAGATGGGTGAATGGTCAAAGACCTAAAGGTGCCCTAAACACCCTCTTTTCACACTAAAAGTTGGTTGCACGATACCTTAAATTGGTGCTATAAAACAAGGCCATGGGTGCACTACATATTCAAGGAATTCATTTGCAAGGTTGTGCTGTTGTTATTCTCTTGGGGAAACCTCTTTTCTTATCAAGAGCA
The DNA here is from genome assembly GCA_000966675.3 of Picea glauca. Classification (NCBI taxonomy): domain Eukaryota; kingdom Viridiplantae; phylum Streptophyta; class Pinopsida; order Pinales; family Pinaceae; genus Picea; species Picea glauca. Next base: position 81,660 of record JZKD02S0311719.1, on the reverse strand, counting down.
TACTAGCACCATTCCATTTGGGCAATCAACATCACCTTTTGAGTGGGTTAGCTTGGGATTCTTTCACCATTTCTTTCAAGTTTTCAAGTTGTAAGAAGAGCTCAATCTTGGGGGTCCAGGAGCCCTCCCTTGGAGGAAGAAGGGACCCAAAGTCCCATTTCTCTTGGTGTTTTATTTTCACTAATACAATCATTTCCATTGGTGACATGAGTCTTGTTTGTTTCTTGTTCTTATGTCCTTATGCACAATATTTTAATTGTTTTTTTCCTTCCTAGTTTAATTCTTAGCTTAGTCTTTTATGTTTATTCTTCTAACCCTTTCCTTTACTGTTTTCTTGCTTAATTAACCCAACTAAGCTTGTAAGCACCTCTGTTTTGATCATTTAGGTGACAAAAGAGGCACAACTGATTGGCGACTCCACTAGGGAAAGGTATCAATTTCCTACCCCATTTGGGTTATTTTAGCTCTTTGTTTTACTTATTTAACCTGCAAGTACCATAACCGGCCCAAGACGACTTGTAAAACATCAAATTCAAAGCTGAGTTGAGAGAATTCCATCTGAAATTTTCTTCACAGTCGTGTGACAGTTATGCACAGGTTTATTGGCCCACAGTCGTGCATTGTTCGCACGTGCACCAAAATCACTGCATTACTCAGCACCTTCTATGCACCTGCGCTCAAAATTCTTTTTAAGTTCGTTCATTGGTGCTCAGAGCGCCTCTATCAAGTCTGAAACCCATGCCCCTATGCAAAAACGTACACATTGTAAGCTTTTTTATGATCTGTTGAAGGCCCATAGCCTTCTTAAAGATGATTCCATGCATGTTGTAATATGCACCACACTTACATTCCCTCTCATACAAAGGGATTAGTCAAAACACATAGGCACTTAAGCGTTAAAAATCATTATTTTTCCTCTTTTTGTTTTTTATTTCGCCACATGGATGGCTTGCTTTGAGTAAAAGTTGGAATCATTCTACATCACATATCAAAATTGCATTGGGACTAGAAATTGGATATCAAACGTTGAGTATGCTCTTCTCTCGTGCTCCAAAGCGATCTTGAGAATCAGAAAGAGGTTGAAAGACAATTTCATCTCCCTTGAAAAGTTAAAATCTTTAGGAGAGGACAATATCCCCCTCGAGACTCCTCTTAGTTTATTTTTCAAACACATCTCAAGATTGTAATGGGCCCATACATGCCCACATGCTACAAAGATAGGATAGTGTTGAAATTTACTTTCTTAGATTAAATTACGAGGGAAGTTTAAAGGTTTTGTAACGGGCCCATACATGCCCACATGATCACAATCTAGGATAGTGTCAAAGCTTTTTTAGATTAAATCACATTAGGGAGTTAAAGGAATAGTAAAGGACCCACATGTCCACATGCTAGCTTCCTAGGGACTTTTGAATTCTGTAAGGTTGTACCAATGACATTTAGTTAAATAGGTAATCAAAGACTTGTAAGGACCAAGTGAAGTTCACATGCAGCAAGGTGACACCTAATTCATTAAAAAATTGGCACACTTTCACTCATTCACACACAAAAGTCATTTCTCACTCACATAGTTTTCATCTCGAAACATGGAGGTTAAAGTAAGTTTCCTCCAAAGGGATTCCGAAACACCCCACCCTTTTCTTGACGAAACTATCCACTCCAACTTAATTTCAACGAGATTGTCTCACACCCCCAATCTCTCAAACAACCACATCTAAAAATTTTCTAAAAACTCACTAAGTTTTCCTCCATAGGAGGTACCAAAAGAAATATTTTAGTCTAGGTAGGATTTCGGGGATAGGCATCCAAATAACTCCCCGTTATCTGGTACCTAGTGACCAAATTTTAGGACATCTACCCAGGTGGAAATTGTGGGCTGCAATTGCACCTTTATCGGATTTTGTGTGGCTATTGGGAAATATCACCATTTCTTTCAGGATATGCCCCTTCTACCCCTCATTATAACCGATTGCTTCATCCTTCACTAGTTTCTCTTCTGGTGGCTTTAGACCCCACTGTCGAGTGTTATTGGAAGGTCCAGTGCTATTTTGAGAGGAAGGATGTTACGTCTTTTAGAACAGGAGAATTTGTTTTCTTTGTTCCCCCACGCAGACAAAATTCACCTATCCACATATATGCTTCTTTGTCAAAACACTTTATGTATGATGCCCTTATGATTACATTTGATTTGGATATATATCGTGTAAATTTCAAAAAATGCAGCAAAGACTCGTGTTTATTTATTTCTCTCACCACCGTTCGCACACATTCACTCAGCTAGTCGGACATCATAGGGGACCCACAGAACCCCCGTTGTTCCAGACGCTTGCTAAATCTCCCTCCTCTTCTAGGGGGAGTTCCTAGTCTTGCCAACTCATCAGCTCCACCTTCTCACACTCCTGTAAGTGCTACTGTCTTAGGATCAGCTTTGCTTGGTTCCACCTTACTTGGGTCCAATTCCCAAGGTTCACCTTCCACTCGCTCTCCTTTACATAGAAGTGGGGGGCCAACTTCCTCTCAAGGGGGAAGTACAAACCCACCTAGTCCCCTCCAAGGGTCAGGTACTCAGAACACTCACACTATGGCCAGAACTAATCCTATGCCACCACCCCATATGCCATATTTAGCTTCCCTTAACATACAATATCTAACTAAACTCACCAATGATCCCATATTGCATAACCCCACATTGCCTGCAATGCCTACCAAACTCCCTTCAGACATCCCCAAGTTTGAAGGAAAAGCAGGAGATGATCCTGCCAACCATATCATGACATTTCACCTATGGTATTATTCGAACAACATCATGGATGATTCCATCTGATTGAGGTTGTTTCAATGTACACTCACTAGCCCATCCACCAAATGGTATGTCGAAGAAACATTCGGGTCCCACGCGACTTTTGAATCCTTGGCCAAAGCATTTTTTACCTTCTTTCAATTACCCATTCGTCCTGACAATGGCCTTGAACTACTCTCAGATTTCAAAAAAACCACCTCTACACATATTTTCGACCACATCCATGAATGGAGTCGGGAACGTAGCCTCTGCAAAGCTGACGCTACCCCCCAACAGAGTCTCAATTGGTTCCTCAAATCACTTGTTTCCCTCCTTGCCAAAGATGTGGCCGCCACCTTCCCCCAGACTGAAGAAGAATCCATTAGCAATACCCAACATTTTGAATTCATCTACGCCTAGTCCATATACCTATACACGGTACTCCCGGATGCCACAAGACCCATAACATTTGGCCAAGACAAACCTGGGATGTCTCACTCAGCAAACGAATTGATTGGTAACACTACACACTACAACTCACTACCTCAACAACCACCCATGTATGGCACACCTCAATATCCATCAGCATATGGAGGAATGCCTTATTATCCTCCTCCCCCTTATCCACAACCATACGTTTTTTCCCTACCTCCACCCATAAGTGGACCCCCGCCAACATCACTAAAAGACCCACCTATCCAACCAAGTGTCGGTACTCCCTCTACCTTGGCCTATACCCTAAGCACTAGTGAAAGCGCCACGCCCTCCTATGTACCTTATGGAGCATCGCCTCAACATAATCTATACTTTCCATTTTCTGGCCCCCCACAGCCTATGGCTCCACCACAAGGACCACCACACACTGGGGTTAATTTTGTTCAACCCTCTCCCATTCAGAAATATAAAAAATTTGAACAGCTGAACATGGAAAATTCACCCCATCAATCGAACAATACTAGAAAGAAAGGAAAAAATTAGAACAATAGTAATCCGGGACTAGGAGGAAACTAGAACCAACCCCAGTAGAACCAGTCTGTCGGGGGCAACCAAAACCAAGGGAATCAAAACCCCCAAGGGGGAAAAAACAACAAACATCAAGGAAGGAACAACAACAATGTTAGGACCGCCTTCCCTTGTGCCCTTTGTAGTGAGTTTGGTCACTATACTCACCATTGCCCCCAAATCACTGACTTTAAGAGGATGAAATATTCTATGAATGGACCATGTCCCTCAACACCGCCTGCACCTCAGCAAGCCCCACAACCATATGTGAAGCAACCCCCCCCCATTTGTAATACAAAACCCCATCCCACGCCAAGGGGTGATAAATACCCAACCAGACATGCAGCCTACCCCACCACAGTTGGGACAGTATTCCAATACGGGCACCTCTGTCGATTTCACTATCCTCCTTACTAGTGAGGAATAATTCCTTCTGCAAATGTGCAGTCGTCAGTATAACACACCCCTTAAATCTTCTCCCACCACCTCAAAAACAACTCCAGTCACAAACAGATCCCCTCTCATAATTCCTCGCTCTAATACTGAAAACCCCCTTCGTATTCCTCTCACCCATTGCGTAGGAATGTCCATAATCCTCAAGCTAGGGCAGCTCATAATTACAGTTTGGTCAATGACTTGGCACAATCTCTGGCTGCCATGTCAGTCTTAGAAGTCCTTCAAACTTGTCCCACCCAGCGAAAGTCCTTACTTTTCTCCCTGGGAGAAGTCAACCTTGCCGATACCCAACTCATCACATTTGACCTCGACAATGGAGAATCACACCTCCCCACTCTTATTTCTTTTCAAATCCCTACAAAAATTTGGAACATTACAGTTCACCGATGCATGATTGATGAAGGCACATCCACCTATATCATGTCCAAATCCGTATGGTAGAAACTTGGTTCCCACGAACTCATACCATCTACCATTACCTTAAGAGAATAAGATGGCAGACCCTCATCCCCCGAAGGACTCTTCCAAAATGTCCTCGTCGAGCTCGGGGGAAAAACCGTTCTTATTGACATTGAGGTTATCGATGCCCCACTCAACTACAATATCTTGTTTGGTCATAGCTACATGTATGTTATGAAGGTTGTCACCTCTTCTGTGTTCCAAACCATGATGTTTCGCCATAATGGAAATATCATTACCATCGATCAAGTATCACATTATGAGTCTAACCCTTCATCGAACATTGATAACATCCTCCCTTTTATCCACACTAATCCTGATGCCTATCCAATCATTAATATGGGCCCCAGATTTTTCAAAGACCCATACTTGTTAGGGACATACCATGGAGCACAACTGCTCCTCCATCTCTCAGCACAAGTATGTGTCGTATCCTCCAACAGAATGACAATTGAAACTAACCTCCCTCCCATCGAAGCCTCTTTCATCCCTGACGTCCCACTAGTCGCAAAACTTCTCCCTCAGGAATCCCCTAGAACTAATTTAGCTTGGCTCCTTCCTGATCTTCCCCAGGGCCAGATCCCAGTTTGGGAAATAGTCCCCCAAGCCATTACCCAAATCTCTTTCTTTTACCCCCCACCAGGTGCACAAGATTTCTAGGTCATTACAAAGCTTACCCTTCCTAATATGGTGTTGGAAATCCCAGTTTGGTATTTACATCCACTTGAGATAGTTCCTCAACCATCCCTCCCTCACCAAACAGAAGGAATCTTGATGCAGATTCCCATACTTACTCCCACCATACCCCCTACACCCCCACTTACTAACCCCCCTGCTACAGATGGGGGCAGGCAAAATAAGAAGGAGCCCACAGCTCCACTTCCCCCACGCGTCCAACCTCCTTGCGCACTATGCGAGAAAGACAGGCACCCCACCAACAAATTCCCATCTCTCCTCGAGTTATGTAATCTCATCCAACTCCATCGAGAACCACCATCACTCATCACTTCCTCCAGTATTGCTGCTATCTCATAGAACACAAGTAACAAAGGACTGCGAACCAAATTCACATGTGCCATTTGTTCAGAATATGGTCATTACGTATCCAACCCCATGCACGCCTATTTTCCCAAATAGCATGCCCATACACCCCCCCTGCGTGAATGTGCCCATTACAGTCATGCATTCATGTGCGGGTCACCATCGATCGCCCACGCATTTGGGGGGCCACAACCCTAAAAACCCATCATATGGTCCTACCCAAAAATTGACACCTAACTACTATACAGGAGGATGAGACCACTAACCTAACTCTTGCACCTCCCAGATTGGCTTCCTCGCACTCCTAGAATCTTTGAATTTTCTCTGCAATCTCCTCTCTAACCACTATAGCAGCAAGTACAAATGAGGTGGCAATGTGAGCCCTACAGCTATATATAGGCCCTTTTTGCCAAACTTCCAGACTCAATTCTAGGAGCTCCAAGAATCCATTTTTCGATCCATATTCAACACAAGATCATCACCCCTTCATCTACATCAAGACAATCCCTAGGCCATTTTTCATCTTTAGCTCCCGGGGAGCCATTTTTCCATACCCCGTTCAGGTACGCATGCTCATGTTCAAAATTATCAAATAAATGGTTATATGTTTGATTATCTTCAGATATTGTTCACGTCAGGTATTTGGTTGTCATGTGTGCAGGTACTTGGTCATCACACACCAGCGCGACCCCTTCAGGTATATAATTGACACTGGCATGTAGTCATTCCCTCTGAATCTCAATTGCATCTCCAGTCACACCCTCTGAAATTTTCCTTTAGGGTCCCTATATCCAGCTCTGCAGTACTATCACCTCCACTTAATTTTGGGTACTATCACCTGGTAGCACTCTCCCCCACATGAGTTGTCCCATTCATAGCCACCCTTGGCACTTTGACACTCATGTTGTTTTCAACCTTTAGGGATGGGAGTCCCGATAGTCTTACATCATGTCATAAATCAGCCACATACTCCTTCTCCTCATTTTTCTATCCTACCCAACGGACTCCCAGGGAACTTCCTCATGGTTTTATTTTGACTACACTCCCGCAGCATCATTTACCATCCATTTCATCCACCGTCGGTTTTACCATCTTCAGATTTCCCTCCATACATTTCCCTACTACAAAAACCCGCCTATGGGGCCCCAACCCCCCACTTGTTTTCTAACCAACTTGCACCATCCTCAGGCCAAGCCATCTCACATTGGGGCACCCATTTCTGTATCCGCATTATTATCCCCACTGATTTCTTAATTCTTTTTGTAACTAAGCCATTGTTTCCAACATTTTACATAGATTTTTGTCGTCACCTTTGGCTACCTTCTTCCTTTTTGGCAAACGCAACCCATGTCACCCTTGGTTGGGGCATTCCTTATCACGTACTCCTATTGACATCGTCCATAAAATATGAGTATCCCACAAGCCACCTACCTCTGCTCTCTGAGTTTGTTCACTTTGTCCCGCCTCTGGCACAACTTATCCCACGTCTTGTTGGCCCCCTGACACTCAACCTTGTTGAATGGTTGAGGCCACTTATACTTCACATATATCCCCAACCAAGGCCAGTTTTGAGTCTCCATGCATCTTGACTTCGTCCATGTACCTCCTTAGTTCCTGACCTCACCTAGTGGATTTCACGAAGCCCTTTGCTTCTTGGAGTCACGTCTCCCTTTTTGTTGACATCAACATAGTTTCCAAAAGGGCAACAGTATATTGACTCTCATTACCTTTACAATGAGGAGTCTCGGATGGCACAGGGAGAACCATCATTGCTCTCTACTGTCATTGACCCCCATAACATTCGACTTCAACACTTTCTCATGTTACGGTGGGTCTTACTTTGCGACTATTGCAGCTGTCTTTTATATTTACCGAAGACCTTTGAACTTTGTTGGGCTATCAATACCCACAAAATCCATGATATTTCTTACAGGTATCATTGCCTATTGTTCAGAGTATTGTTCCTCATCAGAATTGTCCTATGTCTTTATCAAAACCACCCTCGAGGGCGCTACAGTTGTCTACATCAACACACAGTTTCAGTTACTATACAACACCCTTTTTTGAGTTACATGACACGATCATGGGGCATGCCTACCTCGTTTGTACACAATTTATTTTCCACACCTTGCGAAAGGTTGGATCCTATAGGTTCCCTTCTCCCTCCAATGGGTCAGTCTTGATACTCTCACTATTGCTCTTTCTTACAACGGTACTCTTAGTAGAAGAAACATTGATGAATTTCGACTATCTGTATGCTCCTAACCTCATCCATCAAGGGGCATATGTTATCACTAAAATTTCATCCGCAAATGGTTACAGGAATCCAGCATCTTCAAACAACTATTAGTTCACCCATGGACCAAAATTACCAAAAAATCATTTCCAAAAGGTCCAAAACTATCCAACCAGTTATAAAATCAGGATGCGTTATGACTATACAGGGCACGCATGCACATGCACCATCAAGAAATGCATGAAAAGTGCACATGCTCATGATGTGCGTCTGTGGACGCTAAAAGCCGCACACACCTGAGAATGGCACATTTATGATGTTAGTCGGCCTCCCACCCACTTCTAGTTCATCTTCCAAGTCAATTTGACATCCAAATATTGGCTGGATCTGGCTGGGTGGCTGGTCAAATACCTAAAGGTTCCCTAAACAACCCCTTTTCACACTAAAAGTTGGTTGCACAATACCTCAAAGTGGTGCTATAAAACAAGGCCATGGGTACACTACATCTTCAAGGAATTCATTTGCAAGCTTATGCTGTTGTTATTCTCTTGGGGAAACCTCTTTTCTCATCAAGAGCATACTAGCACCATTCCATTTGGGCAATCCACATCACCTTTTGAGTGGGTTAGCTTGGGATTCTTTCACCATTTCTTTCAATTTTTCAAGTTGTAAGAAGAGCTCAATCTTGGGGGTCCAAGAGCCCTCCCTTGGAGGAAGAAGGGACCCAAAGTCCCCTTTCTCTTCGGTGTTTTATTTTCACTAAAACAATCCTTTCCATTGGTGACATGAGTCTTGTTTTTTTCTTGTTCTTATGTCCTTATGAACAATATTTTAATTGTTTTTTCCCTTCCTAGTTTAATTCTTAGCTTCGTATTTTATGTTTATTCTTCTAACCCTTTAGTTTACTGTTGTCCTGCTTATCTAACCCAACTAAGATTGTAAGCACCTCTATTTTTCTCATTTAGGTGACAAAAGAGGCACAATAACCAAACTTCTCATCATTCTCAACATTGGGTCACCCCCGAGCTGGGACTAAACTCCACCCAGGTAAAGGGATTCCTAACCAGGATGATCCATCTCAGACAAAAGGAAAGACTCTATCACAGGTGCCAACTCAAACTAACAATGTACAGTCCCTCATTTTCCACATGCCTATCCCAACCCAGGAAGTGTTCCTCTTCTCTTCTCAACAGTCCTTCGAATGCCCCACTTCTTTTCCATGCTTCAACAACAGGCCGGATAGGAAGTCTCAGAACCCTATAGTTGTAGTTTGACACCTTCGGGAAATCAATTCCCAACAATTCTCTCACCTGGAGAGAAATGCTCACGAACCTAACAACCCGCCTCTTCAATATCCCATAGACCTAACAACCTACTTCTTCAATCCAACTCTTAATCTAACCAGGTATGGGTATAGGTATAGGTACAATGACAGGAAGGTACAGATATAGTTACAGGTATATGTACAGGTATAGAAAGGTATCGAGGACAACTAAATAAGTGAGTGAATGATCATGGAATGAATGGGAAAATGAACTACATCCAAGCTATATGTATGGATGTTCCTAACTTGACACTTGTCATGTTGAAAGCTACTTTGGTCCACTTTTCCCCATCCTTGAAACTTAGGATAAAACAATTATCCAAACTTTATACTTTAAGGAATATTAACATAATATTCCTTTTTGACTGAAGCTCCCTAGCTTAGCCCCTTATCCTTAATTTTAGCCCCCCCTTTCCCTAAATATTGGAGTTTAGTCCCCCATACTCATTTATCGTGGTTGGTCTACACGCAGCGATGTATTATATTAATGATATGAGTATTTACATAAACAAAAATAGGCTCAATGGCCTTTAGCATCTAGGCTCTCCGGCCCAATTCAACACATAAGCCTCCTAGCTTATAATAATTGGCTCACCAGCCTATAAAACACAACATATACACAAAAGATCCTTGGCCTCAAAATCATACGGATTTAAGTTTGTTGCATGCGGTATCCTGGAATGTGCAAACTTCATCATTTTAGTGTGAAGTACATGTGTGCACTATACCATGGAAGGTGCATACACAAATGATATCAAACAACTCACCAACTTAAGTACATTTTCATTTACATTTACAATTGGGGTTCGGCCTAGGGGTATTACATCTTTCAAGTCAAAAGAAGGTTTTTTTGAATGGTTGGTCATGCCCTTTAGCTTGAAAAATGCCCCAATAACTTTCATGAGGATGATGGACGATATATTTTGGCCTTTCAAACATTCTTTTTTGGTGGCATATTTGGATGACATCCTCATCTTCAACAAGAGTTGGGCAGAACACTTGCAGCATATTCAGTAGGTTTTGCACACTCTGCGGCAACACAAGCTATATTAAAATTTGGAAAAATGCTCCTTTGGCATGAACAAGGTCTAGTACCTAGGCTACATTATTGATGAGCATGGGGTGCATGTTGATATAGCCAACATCTAGGTCATTCATGACTAGCCAGCCCCAACCACACTCACTAAGCTTCATATCTTCTTACACCTTGCCAAGTTCTATCCTAGGTTCATGTTTGGATTCTCCCACATTGCATGGGCCCTTAGCCAAGTGACCAGGGGTGGTAGCAAGTAAAATTTTATGTGGGGTCAGTTGCAACAGAAAGAGTTTGATTATCTGAAGTAGCATTTGTACTCAGCCCCAGTGCTCTCATTACCCGACTTGCAACAACATTTTGAGATTGATACAAATGCTTCAGACTATGTTGTGGGTGCAGTTCTCACTCAGCATGGACATCTCGTGCCCTATTATAGTGAGACACTCTCAAATACCATCCGTAAGTACCCCACTTACAAAAAATAAATGTACTACATTGTACAAGTGTGTCGCCAGTGGAGGCATTACATTCTCAGGAAGGAGATAGCCACTGACACTTATCATAAGCCTCTTCAATTCATGAAGACACAAGGAAAATTTCAAAATGACCGCCATCAGAAGTGGTCCACATACTTTCATCATTTCCATCTCAACATCAAGTATAATACAGGAAGCACCAACTGCATCATTGACTGCCTCAATCAACCTCCATTTGTAGCACTAACCACAGTGCTACGCTCCTACAAACATGAGACCTCCAGATGACCCCAACTCTATGAGAGAGATCCTGACTTCACCACTACCTACCATATGCTGGAAAAAAACATAGTTGTCATTGATTTCCATCTTCAGAACAGGTTTTTGTGCCATTTGGGCCATCTATGCATCCCATCAAGTGAGCGAGCGAAGCTGATTTGGGAATCTCACTACAGTCAGGTAGAAAGACACTTCAGTGTAGAAAATATAGTGGAAGTATTATAACATTTCTATTAGTTGAAACTTCGACAGAGTGTTAGAAAGTATATCAGGTCATGCATGACCTGCACCATTAGCAAATGAGACATTAAGAAACAAGCCATGTACACCCCTCTGCCTACTCCCGACAGGCTCTGGGTATCCATCTCGATGGACTACATGTCAGGACTTCCTTCAACCAAGCAGGGAAATGACTGTGTTTTTTTGTTTGTTGATCGATTTTCCAAGATGGCGATTATGGCTGCCTGCAAGAAGAGAATCCCAGTGGAGGCCAATGCCAAGCTCTTCTTCAAACAATTGTGGGTACATTTGGGATACCAAAAACCATCGTCTCAAATCAGGACAGTTAGTTCCTCGAAACATTATGGTCAAGCCTCTTGTCACGGTTGGACACCAAGCTCACCAAATCCATGACCTTCCACCCCCAAATAGATGAACAAAATGAGGTTGTCAATAGGATGATCGTGCATATATTATGCATGTACAATTCCAAGAATCCACGCACATGGGATGAGAGTCTTGCATATGTTCAACACAGTTACAACAAAGCCATACGTAGCTCAACCGGCCACAACCCCTTTCAGGTGGGGTTGCAATTTGAACCATTGGTTTCCATGGATGTTGCAGTACCTCTTGCATCCACATAGGAAAAATCATCCCATGATAAAACCAAATATGACAATGCCACTCGGTTCATTGAACAAATCCATCACATACGCCAACAGGTTCAATATATTTTTCATAAATCCAATGCCAAGTACAAGTAGTGCCATGATGAACATCGGGTGCCACACAAGTTTTAGGTGGGCAATAAGGTTGGTTGCATTTGCAGAAATAATTCCTTACAAGACCCCATCAGAAGCTTATTACACTCTTCTATGGACCTTACACCATCACCAAGTTTGTGGGAGGCAATGCTTTTGAGCTCAACATTCCCCCCTTCCTTGGCTTGCACCTAGTGTGTAATGTGGACCTCCTTCGGCCATAATTTCCACCATTATTGGACACCTCAAAGATAGAGGAACAGTTGACACTGACTAAGCTCAACCCTGAATGCATGGAATAGGAATCCATTCATCATATCATGGACACACGGGTCAAGGGTACTCGCCAAAATAAGCTTCATCTTTAACATTTTGTCAAATCATGGCAACTCCTCCACCAAGGCAAGTAGCTCACCCTGGGCCAAATTCAACAGACATTTCCTCACCTAATGGGGGAACTCAATGAAATGGAGACCATTTCTTCCTAATGGGTCAGGATTGATCCAAGTGGATATCGGTGGCCACCCACCTCTTCCAACTAGCTCAGATACAGTTTTCATCTTAGCAGTTTGTTTCTAGCTTTTCGGGTCCTAAACTTTCGGGGTCTTTTTGAGGCCCTAAACACCATTTTTTGGGATTGGAACAGTCACATTTTTAATTGAATTAAAGTGTGATGGAAAAATGTGTATTCCTCAGATATACCTTTCCAACAATCTATCGTGTGCCTAAAACGAATATTGTATGCAAAAGTTATGACCCCAAGAAGTTGATGTACCAACTTACCCCATCAGGGCCCACATGACTTTTGGCGCTTCATCTCCTAGGGTTAGGTTTTAGGATTTCTATGGTTTTATGATTACTTATTGATGCTAAAAATTCCTAGAGGCCTCACTGAAATTTTCTGAAGCGAATGCGCATATCCACCACATCTCTTCTCAGAGATTAGCTACCACCATTCAAGCAAGATTGTTTCATTCTCCATTTTACAGTTTCAATAGATTTATTTATTGAATAGAAGTTAAGTTTCACTATATCTATGTTATTGTTCTTTGTGTATCTGCATTAATGTTATAGATCTGTGTTTCATTTCGTTTCTCTCATAAATCCGGATAACGAAATAAGGAGGATGACCTCCTTAATTTTCCCCTTTACACATTATAAATTCAAAATTTACATAAAATATTCCCCTAAAGGGGTGAATTCATGCCCTAGGGGGCACGTTTTATCCTCTAGAAGAAATCATTAGACCTCCAAATTCCATGGACCAAGCCATATAGTACTCCAATGCATGGAACAAGTCTCTCTCTCCCCATCAAAGCATGTGACATCATCATCAAGCCATAAGGCCCCAATCATGCACTAGGCTCCAAGTGATGTCATAAGCCTAGAAGGGTGATTCCTTGACCTCCAAAGGAAAATGTTTGGGATGGAAAGGGAAATTATATCACCTCCAACAAACAATTAAATTCCTTCAAAGGAAATTTCCTTCATCCCAGATTGTAAGAAGCAAGGGTGCATCATTCAACCTTTGGGATTCAAGCCCCAAATGAAAGTCAAAGTGACCTTGTGCCTTCACAAAATGACTTCCATATATCAAGGCCTTGCAAAGACAAGAAAATTCTCCCTCCAAGGGATCACAAGTCACAAGGATCCTTTCAAGTAAGCCATATATAATAAAATAACCACCTAAACATGTGCATCAAAGCCCCCCTCTCAAAATAAACAAATGCTCAAATACCTTATACAACTTGTCAAATTTAAGTATGGGAGGGTTTTCATGATGACCTATTGGGTGAATCACTCCCCAATTCAAGGAGCGTTTCCTAGGTGGACCCTCTCTAAGTCATGTAAAGAGTATGAGGTGGATGGGGGATAATACTTTTGGGAATGGGGTTTATTTACATAGAAGGGTTCACATTGTCTCATTTATGGGTGCCTTTGTAGAGGGTGTGTTTCCCTTCATCTGCAATGCATGATTTTTCCAAACCATTTTTTTCCATTAGTTTTTTAGAGTGTTTCCAAGTTGAAATTAAATTGGGATTCTTCCTAAGCATGAAAAACAATTCCCACACACGCTCTACCTTGGTTGGCATGTCCAATTAGTTATTTATTTTATGGGTCCCTCAATTTTTTTTTAGAAACATTTCATTGTTCTCAAGATACCTAGATGAGCATCTTGAAGGTTTTATGATTGGATTTTATTTTTTTTTAGCTACAAGCCTTTGGGCCTTTACCCTCTTCTTCCCATGAAATGAGCTACAAACCCTTCTTGTGTCAATGTGGCCTGAAAACCCAAAATATGAGGAAACGAAGGGAAGGAAACATGGAAAGTAGCAATTATGTGTGGGAGTGGTACAATGACTCATGAAGGAGACCCAAAGTAGAAACCCTTTCTCCTAGGGTGACCACTTACTAGGACAACAATGTCAACCACCAAGGTGAAATAAGGAAAAGAGCATAATTTCCAAGAAAACGTTTTCAAGATCAAGAAACGACCCTTTTCAACATATTCAAATGCTTCATTTATTAAAATGACACTTACCACAACACTAGACTCGTTACCTCATGGAGCACGAACAATTTTCCTCTGTGAGCCAAGCTGGTGTAGTTAATGGTGCATCCATCGATCACGAGGTGATGAGTGGTGTGATGTGGGGATCTTCTTGTTGGCCTATCTCCCGGTACTCCATGTCTTCAACCTATTGATGGGTCTCAAATCCCTAGTTCAATAGTAGGAACCAAACCCACCACTGAGACCCAATTAGACTCTACAACATTTGGAATGGAATGGTTCTCCAGATCTTGTGATCCGACCAATTAATCGATGGGATTTAACGTTTCCTTGTGAAGGCTCTTCCTTCAGTTTAGACTATCTCTTTTTTTATTTTCTCTTGGATGAGACCGATGTGAGGTGAAAGACAGTATAAACCAACTTGGAAACAAAACATAATTAAGTTCTAACTATTGGGGAAGAGGCTGAGCTTGGGATAACCCGCTACTCAAACATCCAGATGACAATTTTATACCATGAGCCTAGTACTAATACGTTAACCATGTGAGCATCCAATTACTGTCTGAGATTACTAATTATCAAAAAGAAAACACATATGCAATAAGATAACAACAAGAAAAATAATTCATCTACCATAATCATTCATCACATAATCACACAATGATTCATCATCTTCATCATTAAAGAAAAGAACAACAAAGCATTGCACTAGATAACTTGACAATAAATTGGACAGCTCTTACTTGTTACATCTATTCATGAAATGAGATAGGAAATAGTTCTTCTCTGTGTCCACTCACACATGCATTTGATGAAAATAACTTTTTCTTTGCTCCAGAAGGACTTCTCAATTCATAGCAGCTTCAAAATAATTCTTAACAACCAGAAAAAAGATTTCTTGCAACAATCATCAACCCTAAAATAATTGGTCGATGTCTTTATTTATAATGTAAAGTTTAACTGAAATTAACGGCTAAGTGCAGTTTAAGAAAAAAAAAATTCACGATGTGGCATCCTATACTAATAGTTTCTTTAAAAATCAACCCAAGAAATCTCTTGAAAAGGGTGATTTCTCTCGTACTCAGACCAACTGATAAATAGATATTCACAAGTTTGGGCCCATGGAAATTTGTGTTTTTCCATCAGAGTCGCATGTATTCCTCTGATGTCCATCACATGCGTCTGGTACTTCACTAGACTGGAGTTTAACTATTGTAGCATGGTTCAAGCTCTAATTGAATTTTCCACAAATCGATGCACTTGCCCTGGCCTCACGTAGGTCATCATTGCAAGCTCTTCGGTCCATAGAAAATATTGTTTGGCATGTGACTCAACTATGTCGCTTAGGTCGACGAAGTTGCCGGGGGTGCCTAACTCAGGGAGTCTGATATCCTTCATTACTTTATTAATTTGATCCCATTGCTTCTTTCATTTGATCCACTGCTCTTGGATTTCGCAGTGTGGGTCCCGAGACATCTTAGCCCAGTACTCCGTTGATCTCTTCATGCGATTAAGACTACCTTTTCCTATTGTTTGAATGCCATGTTCTTTTTTATATCGGCCCTATTGGACTGCACCAATGTACTCGAGTCTTTATACTTCTTGTTGCACCCTTTCATACCATTGTTCCATATCCTTGCATGTCGCAAGTGCCATGAGAGTGTCCTCCTGAAAATCAACTATTTTTGTAGTTAAATGGTGTCTTTCTTTCCTGAACTCATTGTAAACTTCTTAAAAATCACCTTTCAAGTACACAGTGGTATTCGGTGAGATGATGCAAGTGTTCTAGCTCCTTTAGGGTAGCGTCTAGCTCCTTTTCATCCCTTTTGGCCCTGTCCAAGGTGGCCTCTGAGAGTTCCTTCCCCATGCCGATAAGTTCAATCATCCAGGTGTCTACTAAGTTTATCAAGTACTCCTCTGTAGTAAAAAATATGGAGTGATCCAATGTGATCTTTCTTTTCTTTGTAGTCCTTTGAATGATGGCCTTTCTCTTTCAATCTTAGGAGATCACATAGAATCTGCTACCTCATCTATCAGCTCAGGTATCTGTTGATCGCCCCATGTGAGTATGGTTCCTAAGCTATCAGTGGTGTATACTTATTCAAGATCAGGCTCCTGAAATTCCTCGTTGTGCCTTGAAGACTTGGCCTCTACCTGTCACTCATCGGGGGTTTGAGTATTGAGCGGAATAGTGATGTTAGGCATAGACTTGTTACTTACTTGCTCGTTGCTCGTAGAACTGTTGATTTCCTTTCACGGGGATTCTTTATGTGGCTCATCCAATTCGAGCTTGTCCTTCAGATATGCTTTGGTCTCCGATGTGTTGGGTTCTTTTGTTTCTAGGCCACTTTTAGCTTTTGTTTCCTTTTGCGGGACCTCCTTTGTTTTCACTTCGGGCTTAGGAGAATAAGTCTTCTCAGGTCCTTTTTCCTCTAGGACACGCATAGAGTTGTCGTGAGATGACCCTAGGATTTCATCGTCAATATATATATTTATAATCTTTCTCAAAGGATTAGGCACGCGTGTTTCTACTAACACTCGGCCTGTCTCTGGTTGATTCGTCCCACCTACCGGTAAATTGACCAGCGATGTTGTAGATTCAGGGTCATCTGACCTATTGGTGTTACCAAGGTTTGTAAAATCAGGGCCGCTTGGCTCCATCAAGCTTCCTTCTGGGCTATCAGTTGGAAGCCTAGGTGTTATGATGAGGTCTGGATTATCCTGCATCCACTTCCTTAGTAGTTGATCATGCATCCACTTCCTACCGAGGATTCCTGATAAACTTATGTCACTTTGATGGCTTCTTGGGGATTTCTCACCACTTTGCTAGGTTCAGATGCTACCCTTCCTTCTTGGGTCCTGAGAATTTCTTGAATCATTTGCTCCAAGGATGTCACTTTCTCCTCCCAACTCATTGCCTTGAATCTGGTTGTTTTAGGATCATCCATCCTTGCCACCACCTCATTCTAGTCTTGGGCATTTTCGGTGAAAATTTCATCTTCAAACCGGTCATGGGCATAAGGCCAACAAGATGATACCCGTGATGCATGTTTTAGGACCAGACCCTTGGGACCGTACTTGCAAAAATGGCCAGTCTGGAATTAGAATTCCAATTGACTTATCCCTTCTTTCTTATCCTACGCGGTGTCCTTGACCATGTAGAAAATAATATCAAACCCATAAGGTATGAAGCCCGCTTCTTGTCTTTTACTAAAGTGGCGTTATAGCCTTGCAGAATGGTCTAATAACAAATTTCCCCTAACACTAGTCGATCAGGGATATATATGGGTAACAGATGGAATTCTCCTATGGCACAAAAAACCTTGATGTAGGTCTCACGCTCATCTAGATACCAGTGACCTACTTTCAATACAACCTTTTTTGCTTCATCAGACAGCTTTGGACACTCTTTCTTGAACAACAAGGAATAAATGCATGCAATAAACTGGTCATAGATAAGAGAAAAGGATTTATTTTACCTGTTTTCCCATAAGATGTTGAAGTATACATGGACTGGGATCTTGGATGAGTGTTATTTTAAGTTCATTCCAGAAAAGTGTTCCTAGCATAGATGACGTCCAACAAATATGAGGCCATGTAGAAGGAAAGGGTTTCTCCCTCTTTCGGCATTTGGGCTTGTCGTATGCAAGTGCTCAGGTGTTTGGAGATGATTGCACCCCAATTGAAGATCATGCCTAAAATGGCTATCATTTAAGCTAGAGGCATCCAAGCCTCTGAAATCCGGGAGCAATCTTTCTCCCCATGCAATCTGCAAAGGAGATCCATTAGGTATATATACATCTCCCTTAGGATAGCCGTTGGGTACCAGTTGGAGGTCCGATTGGTGAAATTTTTATGTTCTCTCCACCAATATTCCATAATATTGTTGGTGTCATTCTTCTGATAGAAAAAAAAAAAAAAAAACAGTGCTTAAACATTCCTCTGGTTCCCTGAGTTTGTAGTAAATCTGAACTTCTACTGGGAGGAAGACCACGATGCATCCACCATTGTCATCGTTAATTAAACACCTATGTGCATCAGTGTGATCAATAAGCCATTTCAAGAGTTTGATGTAGGGAAATATTGGATTCATTCTTGCCACCATGTGCAAATAGGCCTTGCAGACATTCGGGATAACTTCATCGTCGAGTCTTCTTGTATCAGGATCAATGTGCGGGGTATACTCAAGGGGTTCTTCCTTTTTTATTTTCTTAAACAATTCTTCCCAGCGAGGGAATATTGTTTTGTCCCCAATGTTTTCCTCTGTGTATCCAAGGGCTGAGGGTTGTACGAAGGCCTTCTTGGTGGTTGTCTTAATGACGGGCACTAGTTTTGGAGCGAATTCCAATTTCCTTGCAACTGCTGCAGAGGAACCTTCTCCCACCTCTAGTTCTTTCAACTTTGGTTCTCTTGGGGATTTCCTAGTGGTGGGTTTCTTTGAAGGCATCATTTCTGCAACTGTACTGCTTACTAAAATTGTTGTTTAATACTCATTGAACCTTGGAAGCCTTCTTCGGATTGCTAGTATTGCTCCTCTATGTGCTCTAAACTCCTTGCCGTGCAGAATAGGTTCATACACAATGACTCAAAATAATATAACGGGAGATATCCTATCAGTCGTATCAATCAGTTAATACGAGTAATGAATGTAATTCAAAACAAACTACCGTCGGATCTCTGCAAATAAATTCTAACTTGGTTGACAGCGAAGGGATATACATTGTATCAGCAAGCTTAAATGGTCCCATTTGATTTGCACACGAATTAGCAACTAGTGCACAATCCATGAATTATCTAACATTTTAAATGTGTCATACCTAACATATATTAGGGCTAAAACATCTCATCACGTCGTGTCCCTCCAGTGGACAGATCAGGGATCAGTGATATCCTTGTGTATAGTTCCATTGGTGTCCTCCTAAGACAATATCCGGTGTCGAACGCTATCAGGTATCGATGATCAAGGATAGTTCAAGCACATTGTTTCTTTGCGGGTAATCATCTTCGTAAATCTCCAACATCGAAAACATTTCGGGAGTCAACGATCAGCGATACTACTCTTTTACTTATGCGACACTTACTCTTCTCATTTTTCTGTCGATGCCGAATGGATCAGTCTTCGGTGATATCTTCAGTGAAGCTTATTCACGGAGACGAGATACCTCATTCTACCGACACCGGTGAAATTTGGAGCTCGGATATTTTGGTTTCCTCAAGCAATTTTCGTCACTTTTAATCTTTCCCGATGTCGAATTTGCTAAGCGCATTGGGGAAAACTTTATATTGTCGATTCCTTAAGTAAATTTTAGTCCCTTTTAAAGTTGAGATTATTTTCACATGTTCAAGTAGACTTTAAACGACTCAACATGAAAACATAAATGATAAGTACATGCAACAATTTCATACTAAAGCACATTCAGATAGTGCGAAAGATCAAGTGGTACCCAAAAAGTAAAAAATTGACATAGACCTTTTTAGGGTGTGTTGAGCTCTCAATAAATGGCGATTAACTAGGTGAAAGAAGAATCTTTGTTCCTTCTCCAAGACTCGACTGATACGGAAGCAGATGGAGAACCTTGATTGGTTTTGAATCCGAGCCTCTTTTAACTTTGCACTTTGAACTTCTTTGGTTGATGCTTTTGGGTCTTCCCATGGGGTTTTAACCTTTATTCATCCTTTGTTCATGTGACCCTGACTCATTCCCTTTTAGAAAAAATCTAGCAAAGTATTCACTGGCATGAAGCCTTTAGTTACCTTTGATCACTTGCTATGGTGTTGCTCCGCTCCCAGCGAGCATCCATAGCCCCGGCGGAGATAACTGCCAGCGAGCGTCTATAGCCCCGACGGAGATATCTGCATAACCTCTCCCACTATTCACTCATTTGCTATCGTTTAACTTTATTTTGGTAGAATGCCTTGAGCAAGTGAGAGAGGATGACATATGTTTTAATTTGCAAAGCGAGATGGTTAAGGTGAATTATTTTCTACATTTTCTTTCCAGGTTCATGTAGTCCTTTTCGGCTTTCCAAATTTCCTTCATGGTCTTACCAAACCATTAAGCAGACACTTATGATATTTCTCCAAAGTTGTTCATTTGTGCAGGCTAGGTAGAGGACTCCTTAAAGCGACCGTAGGTTCCTAGATGCTTTTTGTGTTGTTTGTAAGTGATGATTTAGGAACATATTTCACTATGTCACATGATTTGATGTCGACCATTGTCTTTCTAAACACAACCTTCAAAAGTGAGGAAAACAAAATTGCAAAATAAAAATAGAGAAAAATTGCAAAGATCTATCTAGAACCGAAATCATGAAAACAACATACAAACAAAGGGATTTATTTATTTAATGAAATATTATTTTAGGGCCTGGCCATTCACTGGAAGGGCATCAGTTTCCCCCCTTATATTCTGCAACCAATACATGCCTACCCCAATATTTTCAGCCACTTGGAAAGGTCCAAGCCACAGATTTTGAAACTTAGAATGCTTCCCTTTCAGTTCATTTGCTCTATCCCACTTTAGGACTAGGTCTCCTACTTTGAATTTATTCTCTTTAGCCTTATGCTTATCGAACCATATTTTCACTATCTATTGGTGAGCTAGGAATTTTGACTTAGCCTTTTCTCTTTCTTCCTTCAACATGAGCAGAGTGTTGATTCTTTGTTGTATGGCCGATGAAGGCTCCTCGTTGGAATTGTTGGAAATGATTAACAGGTAGCATATACTTGTCATTGATGGAAAGTACAGCAATGAAGATGGCATGTATGTACAAAGGATTGCTGGCATGTCCTACAGGATGACAGACAAACAAAAGAAGAAGCTCAGGATGCATAGCGCTCTTTTACGCGCAAGGAGCACAGGAAAGAGACCGAGAGTCGTCGAATCTCACTCGGAAATCCCGACAGCTGCTGGATCGGGAGAAACTGCGCAGATGTTAAGTACAGTTGTTGGCATGGAGAAGAAGTGATCTGCACCGTCAGATTGCAAGCGAATACCCGACATCCGTCAGATCTACAAAAGAAGCGAGGGCGATAAGCCATCGGAGTTTCGGGGATCGGGCATTCAACATGCAAAGAAATCAATGCAACGAAAATCCCGATTTCGCGATATGCGGAATCCCGATTAAATCTCAGCCATTGAATCGAGAATGAGATCTAGACCGTCTATTCATGTGGACGCGTGGAAGCTTGAAGGCTTCATCGGAGTTTCGGGGATCAGGGTTTCAACATGCAAAGAAAACAATGCAACGAAAATCCCGATTTCGCGATATGCAAAATCCCGACTGACAGGTGGCACAACCACGTGATGACAGGTGGCACAACCAGGTGCTGACACGTGGCACAAACAAGTAATGACAGGTGGCAGGAAGATTTAACAGTTCAGGCACAGGTATGTCACGAATCAGAGTGACACGTGACAGTGTTTAACACGTGTCAAAACACGTGTGACGTCAGCACAATATCGGGGTTCGGGACTTTGAAAGGTCCAAATCACTCGTCAATGAAAACCCCAAAATCGCGAAACGCGATATTGCGATTCAATCGCAACCGTCAATGCAAGATCACACCAGGACCGTTGATCACATCTCTGTACAGAATTTCGGGGATCGGGTGAACATGAGTATGGAGGTATAGGGACAGGTGTCGAAGATCAAGCCACCGTCGGCATATTGGACATCGGGAAATCGGAGTCTCTGAGGTCGAAGGAAACGAGAGATCGAAAGTCTCTAAATCCCAAAGGGATCGGGACCGTCCATCTGAGAGGACACATGGCAGGAGATTGGTGCTATCGGCAAAAGGCTCGACAGGAGGTCGTCCATCGGCTAATCGGAAATCGGGATATCCGAGATCCCGGGCACAAAGGTTTTGCGCAACTCGAAATCGCGATCCGTGAAATCCCGATGAGTGGGATACAACTATCAGCACAGCAGCAAAGGAGGACAGAGGCGTAGCAGAGGCCAGCTGTTAGCTTATGAATGGAGCGTCGGGATTTGGATGATCGGGAAATCTCTGGGTGAATGCATTGATGCATCAAAAAAAAACTCTGTAGCCCCGACGGGGTTAGGTTGTGGTCATGAGTAATGGTCATATGGACCATTGTGTAGCTGAATGAGGCTAAAGCTCGGGAAATCGGGGATCGGGAATCCTGGAGGCATGTGCATGATGACATCGAAAACACCGAAACCCCGATATCGCGAAAATCACGAGTGAATTTGGATCGTCAGATAGAGAATTGATCAGAACCATTGATTTAAAACGGGGCGCGCGTAGTTTTTATTTAAAATTTTAAAAAAGGGGGCCAATTTCCCCTGAGCAATAAATATAGGAGCCCGATTTCCTCCGGATAATAAATATGGGACCCGATGAGCACTGAACGTGTTCTGGACCAATGGGTATAATAAGCGGTCGATGCTCTTCCTACAGGAGATGGTTGCAGAGGAAAAGGAGGACGGTGATAGGTCGCAGAGGTCCTTTTGAAGGATGCGGAGGCCAATTTCCTACAGTGGGAATATCTGAAGGTGGGTGAGGTCATTTGTGCAGGAAGCATGGCAAGTTTGAAGAAAGAGGAACCTCCTTGTGG
>JZKD02S0311719.1:8190-51042 GCA_000966675.3 Picea glauca | reverse complement strand
TATACAACAACTGATCTCTATGAAGTAGACTAAGATTTTTCAGTGAAAGAAAAGTTAAAACAAATTATTGATTGCTGAAATACTGATTCACCCCCCCTCTCAGTATTTTTCAACAGGAATCCTGGGATAGTTGAAGAGATGGAAGATAGAGCCCATTTTGGAGGATGGCTTCTTTCCCCATAGACTAGAAAGTACGGGGAATTTTATATAGCTTCTTTGGGTGTGACTCTATAGGCCCACAGAGCGTTATGGATTAGATTATGCCAATTCCTTTGGTTATCTGCAACCATCTTTTTTAATATTCTCACTGGGTTCTTATTAGTTGATTATGCCACATCATTTCCCTGTGGATAATAATTCGTCGAGTACCTAATTATGATTCCTTTGTCCAGGGAAAACTCTGTTAAAAGGGTGCAAGAAAAATAAGCAACATTATCAAAAACTAGGATAGAAGGGACACCAAACCTTGTTATCAGTTGTTGTTCTATGAATTGGATCACTACTTTTTCACTTACATGAGTCAAAGGGATGGCCTCCACCCATTTCTTGAAATAATAAGTAGCAATAAGAATGTACTTATGTTGTCTTGAAGAGCTGGGTGTAATTTCTCCTATGATATCCAACCCCCATTTCTCAAAAGGCCTCGAAACAGTCACAGGTTAGAGTGGGATTGTTTCTCTCTTCTCCTTCCCTGTGCTCATTTGACAGGTTTTACAATTTCTAGCATAGATATGAGCGTATTTAAACAAGGTGGGCCAATAATAGTCGACTCTCATAATATTATGAGTGGTGGTGTTTCCTACGAAATTCCCCCTGGCAGGTCCATCATGGAGCTCCTTCAACACTTTGTCCATGTCTTCATGTTCGAGACATCTTAATAGTACCCCATAATAATTGATCTAGAAGAGTACCGAATTTATAAGGCAATACTGTGCAGATTTTAACCTGACAGCTCTCCTTTCCCCAGGGTTCATATTTTCTGGACAAGTCCCATGGAGTAGGATATAAGTTAAATCCTTATACCAAGACTCTTGTCCTGGGGATATGTATGATACTTCTCCACACCATAGTGCCATTTCATTCTACCATCCGGAATCTTCATTTACTTGGTCTTGGGATTCGGCCACAAGCCTACATAACCCTTGTCCTTTTACTAGTTTGGCAGGTTTTATATCTATATCAAATTCCTGGACTACTGCCATCCAGTTCCCTCTTCTTTCCCCCATTTCTTGCTAGTTAAACAAGGATTATACTGCAGGGTGCAGCACAATCACTTTAGTGTGGTTCTTGAGGATGAAATACCCGAAATGTTTTACTACCTTATATACTGCATAGGCCTGTTTGTCTATAGCGGGATAATTGAGCTCAGCTCCTTGAAGATTAGTACTCATGATTTACACTGGGGCCTCATTGTTGTCATCATCCTTCTGAGTCAAAACTACATCTAATGATTGGTCGGAGGAAAAATTATAGGGGAAGAAGTATCTATTGAAATCGGGACTTCGCAACATCGGGGCCTGGGATATAGCATCTTTGATATTGCTGAAAGAATATTTTAGCTCATCATCCCACTTAAATTTGGCATCCTTTCGAATCATATTTTGTAAGGGCTTGATTATTTCCGTGAAATCGGGAGTGAATTTCCTCACAAAATTGATTTGCACGAAAAAGGACTACATAGCTTTATTGTTATGGGGAAAGGGGAGTTGAGATATGGACTTAATCCTTTCTAGGTCCATGTGAATGCTTGCTTCAGATATAATGTGACCTAACATATTAATTTCCTCGACACTGAAGATAGTTTTCTTAGGGTTTAAGGATATATCGTATTTCCTACACCTTTCAAAAATATGAGTTAAGTGTTGGATGTGATCTTCTCTATTCTTTGAATACACTGTTACGTTGTCTAGATATACTACCACACATTTATTGATTAGTCCCCGAAAAGCTACATCCATGGCCCTTTGGAAGGTCTCTCCTGTGCTAATTAACCCGAAAGGCATTTATTTATAAGCAAAGGTTCCCCACTTGGTTCGGAAGGTGTTTTTTAAACAGTCTTCCTTCAAAACCAGAACTTGGTTGTAACCTGAGAAACAGTGTAGTAGAGAGAAAATATCTGAGCCAATCACGGTCTGCAGGAGTTTTTCCATCGGCAGGACTAGGTAATTGTCCTTTTTTGAAGCTTTGTTGAGGTTCCTAAAATATATGCATAGGTGGATCTCTTTCGACTTTTTCCTCACCGAGACAAGACTTGCTACCCGTGCGGAATGCATAACCTGGTAAATGATCTTGTCATCTAAATTTTCTTTTAGTTCCTGATACATGAGAGGTTCCAAGGATGGGTGATACTTTCAGATCTTTTGTTGGAAAGGTTTCACTTTGGGTTTTAACGGGATAGTGTGTTGAATGATGTGGGTATCATACGTTTTCAAATCTCGATAGGACCATGCAAAGACATCTTGGTATTGTGTGAATAATTTCAGATAATATTTCCTTTCCTCTTTGGATATATTCTTGCTGAGATTCACATTATTTGGGTTTTCTGAGGTTTCAAGATTTATAATTTCATGCAAGGGACAAGAGCTACCAGTCTTTGCATTTTTAGGCCCCTTAAATCACTCTTTTAGATAAAACAGATTTTCTAGATTAGCTATACCTTTTGGGATTGTGTGACACTTTGATTTATCAACAAATTGTCCTATCCTAGGATCAGTCTCTATTGATTTCTCTTGGAACACTTCATCGTCAATATCCAAATCTTTGAAATTTTCTTGGTTAGTCAGGAAATTTATGATCTATTCATATCCTTCAAAGACTTTCCAATTATAAATGTTATTAGGCACCAATGGTTTATAGAGCAACTCCACAATGAACCAGGAGGCTTCATAATCTTCCAGAGGCGATAGCCTGGAAGCAGTTGTGGCCAAGGAGTCAGCAAGAATATTCTTTGCTCTGGGGATCACTGTAATATTGAAGGCTTCACAATGTTCTACTAACCTATGCACCTCTTGTTGATAGTTCTTCAGGTGAGGAGAATTGCAATGTATAGTATTCCTTACTTGTCTAACGATGATTTTGGAATCTCCGAAAACCTTCAATTCTTTGACATTCAAGTCTATAGCCTTCTTTAATCCTTGTACTAGAGATTCATATTCGGCATTGTTGTTTGTACATTCAAATTCTAGCCTACAAGATAGGAAATGGCGTTTACTGATAGGATCAATAAGGATGCACCTTGCTCTTGACCTTTCTTGCGATTTAGATCCATCAAAATATAAAGTCCAAATTTGTGAACGACAATCTCCCTTTTCATTTTCCTTATTAATTTCTTGTTCTCCTATCTTTTGTTCTGTAATCTCTAGCGCATGGTCTTGACCAAAAAGGGTGTCTTCTGTCGATATCAACGATTTCTCCTGAAAAACCATTTTAGAGTTTTGAGTGAGGGGGACATTGGAAAAGAGAGGAGAAAAGTTTCTAAAGTGGGATTTGTAGGAATAATTACCCAAAATGGGGAACTTCGTGGACGAGGGTTCGTTAGGGGTTTCTAGATTAGTGATTGTGAGTTTCAAATATATATCCCTATCGATTATTGATCATGTTCTTGTATCCCTTCAGTGGTAGCCAAAGGTGTTCCCAGTATGTACTGAAATATCCGCTTAGCTTCTCAGACCAATCTCGACTCAATAATAACCCATAGGCCTCTGGAATATCTACCACAATGATGTCGATCACTTGCACAAACTTGGGGTGTGTCACTATTCTGATCATTACATCTTTGAGTTCTCCCATGACCTTGACCTGGGTTCTGTCTAGTTGTATGACTTGTTTATCACTCTTGAGAGGAACAACATTTAATTTTTTGCAAATAGAAAAAGGCATAACCTTGGAAGACGCCCCATAATCTACCAAACAATTGCGAAGGTTTCTATTGAAGACTTCAAACATTAAGAGGAATGGTGGGACAAAAGGTTTTTCCTTTTTATCTTCCGAGTAGGTGTTCATAGTTGGTTTTCTCACCAAATCTGTGGAAGATAGAGTTATTTCCTAACCATTTCCCATGGTCGGGTTTTCTACTGAGTTCAAAGATTGTAACAGAAAGTCCTTCTGCTGAGGAATCCTGCATATGCCCATAATTGATATATTAGCCTTTAACTTCTTCAAATATTCAACCATGTTGTAATCCAGCTTGGGTGATTCCCGGGTATGGATGCTTATAGAGTTTTTAACAGGAGCGAAAGGTGTTTTCATGTGATCGATAGTTTCCTTACCTCTCAAGGTATGGGTGGCAGCGGTATCTTTTGAGCCAGGCATGTCTGTATCACCGAGACCTCCGCTGGTTGCTCCTGAGACTCAAATAGGTCATCAGAAGGCATGATCAGGTTGGGATCCCATATTATCATGGTCATATCTTGTGGTGGATCAATATCTTCCTGATCAACAATATTCATAGTTGAACTGCTTGGTTGTTCGATTAGGGAGACTTCATCTAGAAACCGATTGGCCATCAAATTCATGGCATGCACCCATTGAGGGCAGTCTCTTTCGGAGTGGTTTTCCTGATGATAAGTACAGAAAGAATCAGATGCAACATTCCCTATATAAATATTTAAGTTAGTTTGGGGAGGTTCAATTGCCTTGAATGGTGGGTTCCTCTTAAAGAAAGGATTGTAGGGTCGTTGGCTTTGGCTTCCCTCCCCTGCATTCCTCTTCATGTCTATGATCTCGTTCGATAATTTCTTAACCATGCGTTAGAGGTCTTCTATGTATCTATTACTTTGTCAGGAGTCTTATCTGTTTGTTTCCCCAGTGGTCTAACCAAAAGGAGTCCTCTCCTGGGGAGAGGCTGAGCTTATTTCTTAACTAGTGAGACCTAGCCCTCTTTACACCCTTTCATCTGGAATTCTATCATTTTGGCTTCTTCAAAATTTTCATCCAAGGATCGCTTGGCGGCTCTTTTTACAAACATAAAAATAGAAGCCAAGAGCACGTTAGCGTAAACCTCAATTTGCAATTCCTAGGTCGGTTTCGCTTCGGGGTGAAACTTGTTTAAGATGGTCATGAATATTTGATTGAAATCTTTGACTCTTTCTTTCGAACTCATGGTGGCGGCGAATAACTCAACCATCAAAGCTCACGTAGTAGTTTCCTCTGCAAATTTATCTAGAAATTGTTTTTGAAACTTTGTCCAGCTAGTTATAGATCCTACTGGCAAATTAAAATACCACGTCGAAGATGAATTTTTTAACTTGTAGGGGAAAAGCCTGCAAACTACGTCTTCATGTTGGACGTTCATAAGTATGACTTCTAGTATAAATTTCTTGATATGATCTTCAGGCAATCTAGAGGTTTCGGGATCAAACTTAGGCAACAACTTCTCTGGATGTCGGGGAAGGTTATGGACTTGTCCCGGGAGGGCCAAAGCATATGTGGATAACTAGGGTTGATTGTTCAGAGGCGAGCTCTCCCTTTCATCATTATGGTCGTTGTTTCCTTCCATATCTTCATACTTTGAGTTAAACTCCTCTTCTTCCAAGAAATGGTTCAGTTCAGAGACGTCATCGGCTGGCATTTTGGGTATCAAATCATGAGGTTATTAGATTTTGGTAATCGTGAAATATATTAAGTCTTCTACTGAGTGTAGGAAAACCTCGTCGGAAGTACTAACCATTGGTCTTCTTTGTTTTTTTCTTCGAGGGAGTATGGGAGATAAGGACAACACACCGATCTGTTGGGTGTAGGCTCTTGTGATTCTTCTGAATTGATTTACTTCCTTGTGAGGAAGAGCGTATGGTACTTTAGGGTGAAAAGGTTCTTCCTTGGGCTGGGGTGAGTTACTCGTTCTAGGAGTACTCAGCATGTGTGGGATGTCTTGGGAATGACGAGCCATGCATGTGGGTTGTTACAATCTGTAGGTTGTTCGAAATGCTATATAAAATACATATTCATCCATTCAATCTTAGGCCCTCCTTCTAGTGCCAATTTTGTTGATGGGTCTCAAATCCCTAGTTCAACAGTAGGAACCAAACCTGCCACCGAGGCACAATTAGACTCTGCAGCGTTTGGAATGGAATGGTTCTCTAGATATTGCAATCTGGTCAATTAATCGATGGGCTTTAACGTTTCCTTGTGAAGGCTCTTCCTTCAGTTTAGACTATCTCTTTTTGTATTTTCTCTTGGACGGGAATGATGTGAGGTGTAAGCTGGTATAAACCAACTTGGCCAAAAAGTAGCATTAAGTTCTAACTATTGGGGAAGAGGCTAAGCTTGGGATAAACCGCTACTCAAACATGCATACGTCAATTTTATACCTCAGGCCTAGTACTAATACGTTAACCATGTGAGCATCCAATTACTATATGAGATTACTAACTATCAGAAAGAAAACACATATGTAATAAGATGATGGTAAGAAAAATAATTCATCTACCATAATCATTCATCACATAATCACACAACGATTCATCATCTTCATCATTAAAGAAAAGAACAACAAAGCATTGCATCAGATAACTTGACAATAAATTGGACAGGTCTTACTTGTTACATCTATTCATGAAATGAGATAGGAAATAGTTCTTCTCTACATCCACTCACACATGCATTTGATGAAAATAACTATCTCTTTGGTTCAGAAGGACTTCTCAATTCATAGAAGCTTCAAAATAATTCTTAACAACCAAAAAGAAAGAGTTCTTGCAACAACCATTGACCCTAAAATAATTGGTCGATGTCTTTATTTATAATGTAAATTTTAACTAAAATTAATGGCTAAGTGCAATTTATGAAAAACAAAATTCACCACATGGCGTCCTATACTAACAGTTTCTTTAATAGTCAGCCCAAGATATCTCTTGAAAAGGGTGATTTCTCTCGTACTCAGACCAACTAATAAACATATCTTCACAAGATTGGGCCCATGGAAATTTTTGTTGTTCCATCGAAGCCGCATGTATTCCTCTGATGTCCATCGCATGCGTTCAGTACTTCACTAGACTGGAGTTTAATTGTTGTAGCATGGTTCAATATCTGATTGGATGTTCTGCAAATCATTTCACTTGCCTTGGCCTCACATCGGTCATCTTTGCAAGCTCTTCGGTCCATAGTGAATCTTGTTTGGAATGTGACTCAACTACATCTCTTAGGTCGACAAAGTTGTCAGGGGTGCCAAACTCAGGGAGTCTGATATCCTTCATTACTTTATTAATTTTATCCCATTGCTTCTTGCATTTGATCCACTTCTCTTGGATTTCTCGGTGTGGGTCTCGAGACATCTTAGCCCAGTACTCGGTTCATCACTTCATGCGATTAAGACTACCTTTTCCTACCATCTGAATGCCATGTTCTTATTTGTCTCGGCCCTATTGGGTTGCACCAATGTACTCGAGTCTTTCTACTGCTTGTTTCTCCCTTTCATACCATCGTTCCATATCCTTGCATGTCACGAGTTCCATGAGAGTGTCCTCATGAACGCATTGTAAACTTCTTCAAACTCACCTTTCAAGTACACAACAGTCTGCGTGGTGCCTTTATAGTATTCATCGAGATGATGCAAGTGTTCTAGTTCCTTTAGGGCAGCGGCTAGATCCTTTTCATCCCTTTTGGCCCTATTCAAGGTGGCCTCTAAGAGTGCCTTCCCCATGCCAATAAGTTCAGTCATCCGGGCATCTGCTATGTTTATCAAGTTCTCCTCTATAGTAACAAAGACGGAGTGATCCAACATGATCTTTCTTTTCTTTGTAGTCCTTTGAATGATGGCCTTTCTCTTTCGATTGTAGGAGATCGCATAAATATTTACTACCTCATCTATTGGCTCGGGTATCTTCTGATCACCCCATGTGAGTATGTTTCCCAGGCTACCGGTGGTGTATACTTGTTCAATATCGGGCTCCTGAACTTCCTCGTTGTGCCTCGAAGACCTGGCCTCTACCTGTCACTTGTCGAGGGTTTGAGTATTGAGTGGAATAGCGACGTTGGGCACAAACTTGTTACTTACTTTCTCATTGGCCACAGAACCACTGATTTCCTTTCACGGGGATTCTTTTTGTGGGTCATCCAATTCAGGCTTGTCCTTCAGATATGCTCTAGTCTCCAATGTGTTGGGTTCTTTTGTTTTGAGGCCACTTTCAACTTCTATTTCCTTTTATGGGACCTCCATTGTTTTCACTTCAGTCTCAGGAGAAGAAGTATTCTCAGGTCCTTTTTCCTCTTGGGCACACATAGGGTTGTCGTGAGATGACTCTGGTCTTTCATCATCACTATATATAGTTATAAGCTTGCTCAAAGGATTAGGTGTGCATGTTTCCACTGACACCCGACCTATCTCTGGTTGAGTCGTCCCAACTACCAATGAATTGACAGATGATACTATAGATTCAGGGTCATCTGACCCATTGGTGTTACCAAGTTTTGTAAAATCGGGGCCGCTTGGCTTCGTCGGGATTCCTTCTGGGCTATCAGTTGGAAGCCTAGGTGTTATGATGAAGTCCATATTATCCTTCATCTGCTTTATTAGAAGTTGAGTCTACTGCCACATAAGTCCCCCCATCCCCTGTATAAATTGAACCTCAAGGGAATCCCTAATTTGTACCAGGGATTCCTGATAAACTTTTGTAGCTTCGATGGCTTCTTGGGGATCACCCACCACTTTTCCCAGTCCATATGCTACCCTTCCTTCTCGGGTCCTGAGAATTTCTTGAGCCATTTTCTCCAAGGACATCGCTTGCTCCTCCCAACTCATGTCCTTGAATCTATTTGTTTTAGGATCAACCATCCTTGCTGCCACCTCATTCCATTCTTGTGCGTTTTCGGTGAAAATTTCATCTTCAAACCGATCATGGGCATAAGGCCAACAGGATGATACCTGTGATGCATGTTTTAGGACCAGACCCTTGGGATCATGCTTGTGAAAATGGCCAGTCTGGAATCAGAATTCCAATTGATTTATCCCTTCTTGCTTAGCCTGTGCGGTGTCCTTGACCATGTAGAAACCAATATGAAACCCATAAGGTATGAAGGCCCACTTCTTGTCTTTTACGAAAGTGGCATTATAGCCTTGCAGAATGGTCTGATAACAAATTTCCCCTAACACTAGTCGATCGAGGACATATATGGGTAACAGATGGGTTGCCCCTGTGGCATCGAAAACCATGATGTAGGTCTCATGCTCATCTAGATACCAGTGACCTACTTTCTATACAACCTTTTTTTCTTCATCCGACAGCCTTGGGCACTCTTTCTTGAACAACAAGGAATAAATGTGTGCAATAAACTGGTCACAGATAAGATAAAAGGATTTCTTGTGCCTGTTTTCCCATAATATGTTGAAGTATACATGGACTGGGAGCTCGGAGGAGTGCCATTTTAAGTTCATTCCAGAAAAAATGTTCCTAGCACAGATGACGTCCAACAGATATGAGGCCATGTAGAAGGAAAGGGTTTCTCCCTCTTTCGGCATCTGGGCTTGTCATATGCAAGTGCTCAGCTATTTGGAGATGATGGCACCCCAATTGAATCTCATGCCTGAAATGGCTACCATATAAGCTAGAGGCATCCAAGCCTCTGAAAACCAGGAGAAATATTTTTCCCCATGCAATCTGCAGAGGAGAGCCATCAGGTATATATACGACTCCCTCAGGTTAGCCATTGGGTACCAGCTGGAGGTCCAATTGGTGAACTTTTTATATTCTCTCCACCAAGATGCCATAATCTTGTTGGTGTTGTTATTCTAATAGAAACTCAAAACAAATTCGGTGCTTAAATGTTCCTCCGGTTCCCTGAGTTTGTAGTAACTCTGAACTTCTACTGGGAGGAAAACCTCGATGCATCCTCCATTTTCATCGTTAATTAAACACCTCTGTGCATCGGTGTGATCAATAATCCATTTCAAGAGTTTGATGCAGGGAAATATCGGAGTCCTCCTTGCCACCATGTGAAAATAGGCCTTGCAAACATTCAGGAGAACTTCATCGTCGATTCTTCTCGTATCAGGATCGTTGTGTGGGATATACTTGAGGGGTTCTTCCTTCTTGATTTTCTTAAACAATTCTTCCCAGCGAGAGAATATTGTTTTGGCCCCAATGTTCACCTTTGTGTCTCCAAAGGTTGGGGGCTGGATGAAGGCCTGCTTGGTGGTTGTCTTAATGACGGGCACTAGTTTTGGAGAGAATTCCAATTGCCTCACAACTGCTTGGGAGGAACCTTCCCCCACCTCTGGTTCTTGCAACTTAGACGCTCTTGGGGATTTTCTGGGGGTGGGTTTCTTTGGAGGAATCATTACTGCAACTATAATGCTTGCTAAAATTGTTGTTTAATACTCACTAAACCTTAGAATCCTTCTCCAGATTGCTAGTATTTCTCCTCTGTGTGCTCTGAACTCCTTGTCACATAGAATAGGTTCATACACAATGACTCAAAAGAATATAACAGGAGAGATCCTATCAAACGTATCAATCAGTTAATATGATTAATGAATGTAATTCAAAACAAATTGTCATTGGATCTCTACAAATAAATTCTAACTTGGTTGATGGTGGAGGCACGGAGGGAGATACATTGTATCGGAAGGCTTAAATGGTCCCTTTTGATTTCACATGAATTAGCAACTAATGCACGATCCACAAATTAACTAACATTTTAAATTTTTCATACCTAACATATCTTAGGGATAAAACATCTCATCACGTCGTGTCACTCCGGTGGACAGATTGAGGATCGGTGATATACTTGTGTATTTTTCTGTTCGTGTCCTCCTGAGATAATCTCCGGTGTCGAAAGGTATCAGGGATTGGTGATCAGGGATAGTTTGAGCGTGTTGTTTCTTTGCGGGTTATCACCTTCGTAAATCTCTGACATCGGAAACATTTTAGGAGTCGGCAATCAACGATACTACTCTTTTACTTGTGCGACTCTTACTCTCCTCGTTTTTCTACCAATGTCGAATGGATCAGGCTTCAATGATATCTTTAGTGAAGCTTATTCACGGAGATGAGAGACCTACTTCTACCGATGCCGGTGAAATTCGACGCTCGACTATTTTGGTTTCCTCAAGCAATTTTTGTCACTTTTAATCTTTCCCGATGCTAAATTTTCTAAGCGCATTGGGGAAACTTTTAGAATGATGATTCCTTGAGTAAATTTTAGTCCCTTTTAAAGTTGAGATGATTTGCACATTTTCAAGCAGACTTTAAATAACTCAACATGAAAACATAAATGATAAGCACAAACAACAGTTTCATATTGAAGTGCAATCAGACAGTGTGAAAGATCAAGTGGTACCCAAAAAGTAAAAAAATAACATAAACCTTTTTAGGGTGTGTTGAGTGCTCAACATAACCTTAGGGATTTGAGACATCATATCCTTAGTTATCCCTAAGATTGGGGATAACACCTCCATTTTACAAAAAGTCTTGAATTTTGGTTCAAGGTAGAAGTCCTTAGTCATTTTAAAATGCACTTTGGATGAAATATATAGATTTATAATGTTATTAACTTCACCCCAAATCTTATATCACTAAATTTGCAGTTATATAGAAGCATGGGTGTGAATTTCCATTAGATCAATTTCTATTGTTTTGGTCTCTCAATTTACAAGGTAGATTTTTCCTCTTTTACACAACATCCACTTTATGTTTTCAAATGAAAATCTAAATATGTAGAAAAGTGTAAAATTATATAAAACAACCTCAAAAAATTGAATCACTCAAATTGTAAGTGTTTTAAAACTTGGGTGTGCATTCTTTTGAAGCCTAACATGCATTTTGTACAAATGCAGAAATTACAGTTCAAAAGAAAAACATGTATTTTGTTCATTCAGGTATTCCACTTTAGTCTTTATAGAGTCACATACATGTTGATATGTTTGTTTATTTATTTAATTATTATTCTGTCATATAAAATTTTATTCTATGACGATTTCCGCAAGTCTTCGTAATGGAAATGCAACTAACAACTAGCCTATGTGTGATGTGTTTGTACAAGCTCCTGCCTCATCAACCTCATGGACGTAGGTAGTTAGTACTCATTTTTCCATTTTAGTTAGTTTGTGTGCATAGTTATCAAATATCCATGTATATGTCAACCCTTTACTAATTTATGGGCACAAATCATCGTAGTATACAGTCTTTAGGGTTTACAACAAATCCATAATTGTGTAACTTGTAACTTGTAAATTCCCAACACCATACATGGATATTTCTTCCTAGAGCGTGCACTTTTTAGCATGCCCTATTTTCATGCACTTTTCCCTTTATGCATTTATTTTCATTACAAATAAACTTTTAGCCTGTGTTATCCCCATTTCCTAGGGATAACTAAGGAAAGATGTCTTAAGGCCCTCAGTTTGCAGACATGGAGTACCGTGAGACAGCTTAACCAGTAGTGTTCACTTGCATAGATAGAAACCCACCTTACCACCACAACTCCAGGTTCATTATGATGGTATCCACCACATCATCTAGCCTCTGGAAGACATTGGGTCTTGCTTGATCTGAAAATATTTAGACACCACTTATTCCTTCAAAATAAACATGCAACATCTAACTTGATTCCCAAATAAATTCTAGGATCTATTGAGGTGATTTGTAGAAATGATGGTGATGTGTCCTTTATCCAAAACCCATTTATGATGACTATTTTGAAGTGCAATTGAGATAACTTGGAAGAAAATAAAAGAACTCAAGCAATAATAATGATGGCATTCTTTGTTTCATCTTTAAGTTCTTTCAACCAAATGAAAATTGATTATCTTTATCTCATCAAGATACCAAAACACATATGTAAATGGACCAAATAAGCCAATCTTGAGGGTGCTCTGAAAATCCACAACTCAAAGAACAAACAGAGTTCATGTTTGAAATCCTTGCAAAAAATTGAGAAAAATGAGTATAATATTGGCCATATTTTTTCGAAGTACCTCATGGCGCACGCAAAACAATGTGCTACAAGGTCATTAATGAAACTCTGACATAAAAATGTTGCATATCACATTAAATTACAAAATTGACCTCATATTCGCAATCCTTGCGAAAAATCATGCAATTTTGATATAAGACGCTTGAAAATCTATTAAAGTACCATTTGACATGCTTTACGGTACAACTTAAGATTATGTTGTACTTGCACATACTTTTGTACAATTCCGTACAATCTCAAAATCCATGCCCACCTTGAATTACATGTCTCATGATCCATGCATTCTAGGACTGTGTGCACATAGGGATTTCTGTTTCCTTGGGATCCATGCCCATTAAATAGTGTTGGGTCTAAAACCACCTCCGCATTAGTTGGAAACCCATTTGCTAAATTTAGCGGAATTATGCTAAGTCTGGGTGGTTGGTTGAGTTGGTTAAAATTCTCCTCTATTATATTGGAGGCTCTAGGTTCAAACCTCCGCATGGCATATTCATGGGTTAAATATTTGTTTGTTTGTTTTAATACATATGGTATATACCATATACATAGTATTTAGTTATAAACTATATGCTATATATAGTTTATATGTGTTACAAATAAACCTCCCGCGCAATAGGCGTTAATCCTTACGAACATTAAGGTTCAGGTCATGTGGTTTATACCATGTCTAGGGGCTGGGGCTAGTCCTCAGCCCCTTTCCTCCCCATATGAACCATAGTACTAATTCAAATATATTATAACATGTAATATGGTTAAGTAACAATGAATGGTGTGTTGGTCATGGGAGCTTTGTGAAGGAATGAAGTGTTAGGGAGGCCATGGGGTTGAACCCCATGGATTCCATAAACATTTTACATAACCAAAACATCAATAGCCAATGAGGCGCTACCACGTGATAGCCTCTCATTGGCTAACATGTTCCACGTGTCAAATGTTGATTAAACCACTTGGACCTACCAACTCATCTGTTGACTGTACATGCCAACCAATATTCCACATCACCCTATTGTGCCATGTAAATGTTGATGTCACCATGCCATGTGTCACCTTCTGGTGTTGTCACGTGGCACCTTTGTTTTTCTTGTTTTGCATGTTTTGACCAAACTTTGACTTCTCATAACTTTTTCATACAAGCTCCATTTGACATGTCGTCTGCACCATTGGAAAGTTGGAAACAAACTCTAAGCAATAATGTCATTTTATTGGTCATTTAAGATGGTCGAATTTTGAGCATTTATGGATCCCCTGGGACCTCTGTGAGCATTCTGGATCCGCCTGGATCACACCTGCCCACTGAAGAACTTTTGGACCTCCAAAAGTATTGATATTCAACAACTTAGTGATGATAACTCTAACCCACTCTTCCATCTTGGTGAAATTCTCTAATCAGTAACTTAGAGATGAAGCTTCTTCACTCTTCCATCTTGTTGAATATTTTGTAATCACTTTCTCATTTTGGATTGACCTCAGATATTGGATATCGCATCAATGTACCTTTATTTGCTTCTCTAGAACATAGCTTTGAATCTGGCCTCTAGCACTATAGCTAATATATGTAGCTCTAGTTCTGTCTTATAGATTCCTGCATAATAAAAGCCTATATTCACTGAATCTGTGTAATATTTGAATCTTGTATTTAAGCATTCCCTTCCATATCCTTTATTGAAGATAGTCTATCTCGGCCAATTTGAAAGAAAGTTGAATGTTGATCTATGCCTTTCCCATTTGGACTCATTTTTCTTATTGATGTGTCTGTAGAAGTCCCTAAATGAATACTTTGTCCATTGTCACTCTTGCCTTGAAGAACAATTATGCTTGTATTGTTGTCATATGTACCTTCCTTGATTGTTTTTGTTCAAGTTATACATCCATGAACATGACATAGAATGGGTATATATATTTAAGTATATACCTCTTATCATCTCTAGGAAGTTTTCCATTACTTCAATGCTCTTCCTACTCTTGATCTACATGCTCCAACTATCTACATTCTTTTGTTTCTTCGCTTACAGTTCTTTGGAATCAAGAATGTACAATTTGATCCATATGTAATCTTTCTGACAATTATTGTTGTTGAGCTCTTGATCTACATGTTCCAACTGCCTACATCCTCCTACCTACAGTTCTTCAGAATCAAGAATGTTGACTAGACAAATTGACCCATAGTAGTTTTTAGTTGATGACAAGACAACACAATTGTCTTCACTACTATTGAAAAAGTCTTGGAGACCCCTTCAAGATTCCTCTCACTCTGTAATTTATAATGAGTGGATTACAAGCCTTAAACAAACTTTACAAAATATTTACATATACATATTGTACAAATAATTTATAAATATACATTTATACAATGATGCTTTCAAATGTTTTACTTGTGGACTTATCATTCCCAATGTATTGGGAGGATTCTCGCAACTTACAACCTCTGACAATGCCTCTGACATTGACACTGAATCCGACATTGAATATGATGTAGAATATGATTCTAAGAAACCATTTTTCCATACTATAGGTCTTCCCAGTAACCTATACATCCTCTCTCTGCAAACATGATCTGGATTTATGAGTGGAATGAAATGAAATCACAAATTTATAATATTAACACAGAGACACAGTGAACAATAATAGAGATACATTAAAACTTGACTTCTATTGAATAAGAAATATGTTGAAAACTGTAAAATGTAGACTTAAACAAGCTTGCTAGAATAGTGGCAGTATCTCTGAGAAGATATTTGATGGATACACTCATTCACAAGAAGAGGAGTAAAATGAGGATCTAAAGTCATTTTTAAAATAAACATGAATTTCAAAACCCTATATATCCAAAAACCTAACCCTAGGAGATGAAGTGCCAAAAGTCATGTGGGCCCTGTTGGGGTAATTTATTACATCAACTTCCCGAGGTTGTAACTTTTGAATATGATCTTTGTTTAGGGTGCACTATAGCTCATTGGAAAGGTATTAATGAGAAGATTCATTTAGGGAGATCAATAAAATACTTTGGCTATCATTGAGGTTCCTGGTCATGAAAAAACATCGCTTGGGCCCTCAAAATGGCCCCGAAATTTTGGGACCCGAAAAACTTCTAAAAATAGTAAGTTGCCAAAAAAATGTTTTGAGCCAGTTGGACAAGGTGGGTGACTACTAAGATCCTCCTGGATCAATCCTCCCCCTTTAGGAAGAAATGGTCTCCATTGTGTTGAGTTCCCCCATCAGATGAGGAAATTTATTTTGAATTTCGCCCCAAGTGAGCCACTTGCCTTGGTGTAGGAGTTGCCCTGCTTTGACAACCCGATAAAGATGGATCCTATGTTGGCGGGTGCCCTTGACCTGTGTGTCCATTATCTAATTAGTGGATGCATGTTACATGCAATCAAGTTTGATCTCTCATGGTGTCAACTTTTCTACTATCTCAGAAGTGTCCAATAATAGTGGAAAATAAGGCCGAAGGAGGTCCACATTGAACACTAGGTGCAAGCCAAGGAATGGGGGAAGGTTTAGCTCAAAATAATTTTCACCCACGGCCTTGGTGATGGTGTAAGGTCCATAATGGAGTGGACAAAGCTTCCTATGAGGCCTTGTAGGGAATTCTTTCTGCAAGTGCAACCAAACTTTATCTCCCACCTGAAACTGGTGTGGAACTCGGTGTTGATCATGGCGCTTATTATAATTGGAATTGGACTTCTATAAAATATCATGAACCCATTTTTGGATGTGATGGATATGCTCAATGAAGCGGGTGTCTTTGTCAGCTTTAGTTGGAGAATGTAATGAGTTTTCTTGGGTGGTCGCAAGGGGTAGTAAAACATCCATAGGACCCAATGGTTGAAATCCCAACCTCACCTGAAAGGGGTTGTGTCTGGTTGAGTTATGTATGGATTTGTTGTAGTTGTGTTGAACATAGGAAAGAATCTCATCCCAGGTGTGAGGGTGCTTATAATTTTACATGCATAGGATGTGCATGATCATCTCATAGACAACCTTGGTTTGGCCATTTGTCTGGAGGTGGAAGGAAGTGGACTTGGTGTGTAATATCCCAAGATCGAGCCCCAGTTGTAATTGTAAATGTAACATGTTTCATAGGCTGGTGAGCCAAGTGATTATAAGCTAGGAGGCTTATGTGATGATTAGGCTATAGAGCCTAGATGTTAAAGGCCAATGAGCCTATTTTTCTATATGTAAATACTCATATCATTAATATAAATACATCGTTGTGTGTAGACCGACTACGATAAAAGAGAATGGGGGACTAAGATCCACCAAGTAGGGAAAGGGAAGGGGCTAAGAGGCTAGGAAAAAGGGCTAAGTTGGAGGACTTATCTCTAAGGGAATATTATAATATATTTCCTAAAAGACTAAGGTTTTGGAAATAACCAATGTTATCCTAAGTTACTTTGGGGAAAGGAATGAACTCCAAGTGGAGAGGAACGGGATCCAGGAGAGCCATGTATAAATCTTGGCGCATGAAGTTATATTTGGAAAACTCATCATTCTTGGGGGTTACTTCCATTCTTGAAAGGATTCCCATGCACCCACGCACTGATACATGACCTCCATTATCGACCTCTGAGCATGCACGCACCTCTGGAACCTGCATTTATTCTTAAGTTATCCGGTGTATTTCCTATGAAGCCCGATGCACTATACTTTCTTGAACCTGTATCGTACCTTAATGGTTGGTTGTTGATGCCAATGCAGTTCCTTGGATCATGGCTTGCTTCCATCTTCTGTTTCCTTAACCATTTTCGGTTGTTTCCTTCAACTAATCTTTTTGTTGGTTGACTAGGAGCGGGAGTGAAGAGGGGGGTTGTTAGGATCATGGATTGAAGAAGCAGGTTGTCAGGCCTATGAGAAAGTCTCTCCAAGTGAGAGAGTTTACTGGAATAGAAGAAGTAGGTTGTCAGGCCTGTGAGAAACTCTCTCCAGGTGAGAAAGGTTGTTGGGGAAGTGATTTCTCTTGGAGGGATCCCAACAGCAGCTATAGTGCTCTAAGAATTCCTTCTCGGCCTATTTTTGAAGCTTTGGAAGAGAAGTGGGGCAGCCAAGGGACTATTGAGAAGAGAAGGGGCACACTCCCTAGGGTGGGACATGCATATGGGGAATGAGAGGTTGTAGTTTGTGTGTATAAGTTGACTCTTGGGTGGGAATCCTTCCCGATTGACTATGTAGCAACCCATTGTCTCAGCCTAGCCTAGGAATCCCTTTACCTGGGTGGAGTTTAGTCCCAGCTCAGGGGTGACTCACTACTGAGAGTGATGAGCATAATGGTCTATGGTTGGTAGGTTCGTGGAAGGTTTACATGAATTTGGTTGGAACGTCGAATTTGTTCAGAATAAGGAACACCCTTCACAACCATCAGATCTGGGAAAGGAGCGCAAGGTGGTTAACCCTCAAGTCCTTTGGATTTCATTACTTCAGTGAGTTTTAAGTTTTGTTGAGAAAGGGGTCGAAGCACAAAGATTTGAAGTCTCAAAGTGACTCTCAACCATATATCATTCGGGAGAAGGAAAACCGTTGGATTTCCCATGTGGTTTGGCATTTCGAAAAAGTATGTTTTTGGTTGCGCTGAGTGGTTTTTTCTCTAAAGTCCCGAAGTATTGAACCAATATGGACCATCCATTATCGAGGAAACATGTCCATATATCATCCTATTCAAAATTTCAACATTCGTCAGTTTGGGGGTTATAGGGTGATCAGCACCAAACACTTCCGAAGTCTGAAGCCCTGAAGCACTGAAGTCCTGAAACTCCAGAGAAAGCATAGTTCGGAAGGTTAGTCACTTCGAAGTTCGGAAGAAACGTGGATAAGATTTGAATAAATCTCTGAATTCCTAGAGCTCTAAATTCCCTAAGCTCCAGGAAATAATTGTTTGACATTCGGGAGTTATAATGTCTATGGATGTAAAAACTTCTGAAGCCCGAAGTGTCAAAGTCCTGGGATAAAAAATATGATGTGGCATGATGACGTCACCTAAGGTGACATAGACCTACTCTAAGCATGCCACATGTCACTTATTTGTGTACCTTTTACAGGCCCTTAGTACCAATTGGGACCTGACACGTGTTTCCTGTTGGTGGGGCCATGTGTCACTACATTAATTGTTTGACAGTAGAGAAAAGGAGATCGTCGTATTTGTCAGTTTGATGTTTGGGTATTTTGAAGTGTTATAAGATAAAGTCTTCTGAAGTCTAAAACTCTGAAGAATCCAAGTATAGAAGCTCTGGAGAGTGATGGTTCAAGGATAATATTGTGTTGTAATGTGAAATCTACTAAATACCGAAGTCCCGGAGCGTCGGAGTCTCGAAACTCCGGAGTAGAACAGTTTAGAAATTTGGAGTTCTGAAGAAATGGGGAGTAGTGTTGAGGAAAGATCTGAAGTTCAAAAGTCCCGAAGTCCCAAATTCATGAAGCACCAGAGTGACGTGGCCTGCTGACATCATCTAGGGTGACATGGACACACTTGATGCTTGCCACATGTCACCGTGTTCCATTTTTTTCAAAGACCATTCGTTCCAGTTAGTATATGACACATGTCACCTGTCAGATAGGGGCACATGTCTATTCCTTATTTTCTGCCATGTATCAACCCTTGGTGCTTAGATACTGACGAAGACTTCAGGATTTCACCAATTCAGCGTTCAGAAGGAATGAAGTGTGATGAATGTGAAACCCCCGAAGCTCCGAAGAGCGGAGTAAATCCTCACCATTGATTGGGAGAGGACACGTGGAAGTAGATATCATAGTCCAAAGACTTGGCACTCCGGAGGGTTCAAGGCATAAGCAGTTGGGGTTGAGTACTCCTGAAGGCTAGAGTCCATATTAGCCATTGATTACAGTGGAAACGTGGAACCATATCCCAAGGTTTGGAGACTTGGTACTCCAGAGGAATTGAGTTGCAGGTTTCTTTGAGTCGATAACTCCTAAAGGTTGGAGTTAATATCGACCGTTGATTGGGATATGATACGTGGAGGAAGGAGAGGATCTCTGGTAATTCGACACTCTAGGAGATATGTGGAGAGGTGTTTTGGAAAGCCCTAAATCCTAGAGCTACAGAGAAAATTTTATCTGTTGACCAAGAGAGGATACATGGTAGCATATCCTGTAGTCCAGATACTTGGCACTCCGGAAGGATTGAGAGTGTGGACAGTTCATAACTCCCGAAGCCCGAAGTCCCAGAGTTTATGGCGGTCGTTGGTTAATGAGAAGTCATGGTCCGTTGATTTTTTGTTTGTGATTTATTCGGTCTGGAATTCTGATGGATTTGTGGAGCAGCTCTTCAAAAACTCTCGAAGCCCAGAGTCTCATAATGGACCTCAGTCGTTGGATGTTGGGAAGCCTTGCACGGTCGATCCACCGTTCTTCGTGAGTTTTCCAATTCGGTGCTCCGAGGGATTGGAATTTTGGACTTGAGGGAAACTCCAAATTTTTGGAGCCCCAAAGTCCCAAATCTCCAGATAAGTGCCTATTAGCCTAGTGCTTGGTCACATCCCATGGTCACATGAGATTGGGGGCCAAAGAAAAAGGGCTAGTGCCCAGAAATTGTTTTCAAAACAAAAGGGGGCTTAGAGAAGGAGTATGTGGGATCTCAAATTATACAGACCTACATCTAAAGATGTAAAGAAGTCATGTGTACCTTAAGAGAGGATCCATCATGATTTCAAGAAAAAAATTCAGCTCCAGAAGAAGATCACCTGTGCAAAGATCAACTTCACAAGAAAGACAATTTTCAATTATCCATAAATTTCTGCTCAGTACTCATAATTGAGCAAGGAAGCAGACATTGGAAAGGACTTGGAAAGAGGATTCTAGGTATTCCATCATAATTGAGTATTGATCATCTTAGAAAAAAGGAATTCATAAATAATTTTGTTGGTGACCATAAAAAGAAAATTGTGCATATATTACCAAAATGGTATATTATGGTTCTAGCTAACGAAATTTGTTGTATGCCTGTTTTCGGATGTAATGATTACATTTAAAACAGCAAATTTCCTAGAGATGTCTACAGATCGAAGAAAGAATGAAAAAGAAATTTATTGATGTTACATTGATATCTTTAAGAAGTTATTGGATTAGATGTTGGGTTCAATAAGTAGCTTAGAAAACCCTAATGAAATTTTTGTTCGAGGAAGACATTCCAGGTGACAATTTTTGCACATCAAATATGAATGATAGGTGGGGAAAGCCAGCTGAAATACATTATAATGCATGAACCATAGGTTCATATGGAGATGCAAGCATGGGAATAAGGAAGGTTTTATGGAATATGAAAGAGTTTGGACCTGATATCAAGAAGGAACAAAGGAAATTGAGGACATAATGTTATGTCATGTATATTCCACAAGAGGATCGAAGGTTGGGACTAAAGAATGTTAATATAAGAAGTACATAGTGGGAATACCTAATATATATATATAGATCAGGATTCTATTTTTCTGATAAAGAAAGACAGAGTGTATACATGGAGAAAATAGAAACATCTCGAAAGATCGGTCCTACAATTTGGAGATAGCACCTCCATTATTGCTATCAGAATGCATAGTGGAAGAATGGTGTGAAGGTCATAAAATATGACATGATAGAAGTTGGTTATGTATGTGAGGTTGAAAA
The DNA here is from genome assembly GCA_000966675.3 of Picea glauca. Taxonomy (NCBI): domain Eukaryota; kingdom Viridiplantae; phylum Streptophyta; class Pinopsida; order Pinales; family Pinaceae; genus Picea; species Picea glauca. Next base: position 29,520 of record JZKD02S0311719.1, on the reverse strand, counting down.
ACCATATGGGTCAAGACAGAAGAAAGTAATAATTCATCAAGCTAATCCAAGTGTTGATATAATCAGTCAAGAAAATGCTAAATCAATTGCTTCAAGAAATAAATTGGTGTTAAATATCCAAGGTTACTCAGAGAACATGACTGGAAATATAATTGGTTCATGTAGGAGTTGGATCAAAGGGATCCAAGTAATAGGGGAATTCTAAAAATTAATATCAGCACAATATGTGCTTACAAGTATGTAAAGTAGACAAGGAAATATTCCTTGATGGATTCAAGTCCTTGAACATCCTAAGATAATGGAAGAAGAAATCATGAGGTAGATATCAAGCTAATGGGAATGCATGACAACACTCCATGAGGGACAACAATAATATTAGAGGATTGTTGATGCACTCCAAAATTGTTGAAGGTATTTCCACAATAGCATGGAGATATCAAGTCGAGAATAACTTGAAAGTGAAATGAATTTCTGAAGAGAAATCAATAAGGAACGATGAAGAAGAAAATGGTTCTATGCATAATTGTGAATGAAAAAAGATATGGTGCCTAAGAAAAATCCATCTCAAGTGTCATAGAGACAGGAGTTACATTCCTAGAGGCTGGAAGTAACACTCAAAATTACAATGGTAAAGTAAATGCAGTGTTAAGTAATTTTAATTAATTCGATGCAGCTAGTGAAGGAGGCGTATGTGCATCCTTGCAGTATGCTAGAGATTGGCTATTCAAGTCAAGTTTGAGGCTAGTTGGAAAAGAGAAGAGAAGGGTAAAATAAAAATCAAGTACTAAAGTATTCAATCAAGAAAGGGATGAAGTAGTTTATTATGAAAAGTAAATAGATATTGAAGATCCAAAGTCTATAATACAGTATGATTGGAATTATAATTCATCCAAGTATGAGTTGGGATAGATGGATCTAGAAAACAAATAAAAGTTGAAGGTTAATATCAACATTAGTATTTGGCTGGAAATGCAAAGGTATCCAAGAGTGATTTGGATAGAAATTTCTCAGGTCATAAATAATCATGCACAGTGATTACAGTGAGAGCATAAGAAGATTCAGGAATCCAAGAAGAAGCAAAGACTTATGGGATCAACAAGGAAAATTGATTCAGGGAGATAGAAGTTGTTGCAATTTCTGTGGCAGTAAGTATGTTATGGATTGTTGGGACAGCCATAAAGAGATAATTCTTTCATGTTTGCAAGTGTTGTTGATGATGTTGTTGCATATGGAAGAAGCAACATAAAATTGAAGTGTTGGTTATAACACTGATAAAAGAGGCATGAAATCTTCTATTGTCATTAGCTAATCAGGTAGCATCAAATTCGTTTAATGGCAGCTATGTAGGTAAGTATTTATCTTTTGAAATGATGTTGCATAATTCCCAAAGGGAAATTCAGGTAATAATTTCCCCAGATTGAATTCTTATAATACCTAGTATGGTATTGTTTAAGTGCATTAACATGAATAAGATACCACTAGGTGTGGTAAAGGCTAGAGGCTTGTTATAGTTATCAAAGATTTTTAGCTTTTGAATGCACACACTGACATAATAGCATGTCATGTTAATTTGGTTATGAGGTAATAACCAAAGCAATAAAAAATAAGAACTTGTTATAGGAATGATGCTAGGAAATCTAGTCATGTATGAGACCAGGACATTGTTGGATATGGAAAAGTATGGATATAGAAAGGTTACGTACCAAAAAAATACCCAATGAGATTCCTACCTTTAAATAATGCTTGGAATTAAACCTTTTTGCTAACACTAATGCACACCACATAATTATATTCTTGGTGTAGTGTTCAGGTCGAAAGGAAGGCATCCAAATAATTGAGAAGACAATGGGAAGTGTGTAGAGAATGTGTCAAGACATTGGCTAGATTTCCAATTAATGGATGGTGAGATACATGACTTAGATAAAGAGAATTATGAACAATCAATGCAAAGGTTCATTGAATAAATATGCATTGAGAGTTGCACTCATGATTAGTAAGTCGCATAGTTGCACTCGTACATGATAGAATTGTATAATTAAATGCATTTGTTGAATGTGTTTTGTGAGTGCATGCATATATATTATTGCATGGAAATAATTATACTAACGGCTGAAATGTTGCTAAATCATGGAGTTGAGAACATTTCATGAGTTGTTAGACATTGAAACAAGAACGTTGCAAGTTAAGTAGTCACATGAGCATTGACTACAGAAAATTTCTTGTTCAGAAAAATAAGTAATGAACCTACTGATAGTATTTATGAACAGGCGTATGCATAGAATGATAATTCATTCTATCTAATAAATTGTTTTGTAGTTGTGATTTAATTTTTAGTTATAGACAATTCTAAGAACACTTCATAAGGGTTTTGTACATATTGCAATGAGAGTATGATGTACAGGAAATACTGACAATTTGTTGGTTGAATGAAAGAAGGAAGCATTGCAGAAAAATGGTATTCAACATGGTGCTTGATGAAAGCCAGAAGGAAGACTGCATCCTATTATTGTAACAACAATGAAAAATTATGAAATTGAATTTCATATTTTGGAGAAAAGTTGAATTACTTATGAAATAATTTTGAATTCTAAATGAATTATTTTATTTTCTCTCATGATAACTGCATGTGTGTGATGCAGATGAGATAATATTGACTAAAGATAGAATGTTGGGAAAGAACAACTATTGTTAAGGATGCTAAAGCCCTATAATTGCATAACCTTGGTGGGGTTTTGGTAATGGGTTAGTGCTCTCCTTATGTGTGAAATCCTTGGCAAGATGGATCGTTGAAGGATTGCGTAGTAGTGAAGGGATACCTAAGCTTGGAAGGGTGAGTGCAACAAGGAGGAGGAAGCTCAAGGATGTGTATGGCATGGTAGCTGAGATAAGGAGGGTGTGTCAAATGGAACAATGAGCCAAATTATTTCCAGAATCAACTCTATGGAATAGAGCAATTGACTTCTAGTTGTAGTATGAATATCAGAATTGGTGTTGGAAAGTAGAGCACCAGATGAATAACAAGCTTCCAATGGATAAATCTTGGAGATTTTTGAAGAATTTGAATTGTACATGTATAAAAACAAGTTGCACTGAGGACAGTGAAAAAATAAGGGGAGGGGATTCTAATAACCCAAGACCGAGCCCCAGTTGTAATTATAAATGTAACATGTTTCATAGGCTGGTGAGCCAAGTGATTATAAGCTAGAAGGCTTATGTGATGATTAGGATGAAGATCCTAGATGTTAAAGGCCAATGAGCCTATTTTTGTATATGTAAATACTCATATCATTAATATAAATACATCATTGCGTGTAGACTGGCCACGATAAAAGAGAATGGGGGACTAAGCTCCACCTGGTAGGGAAAGGGAATGGGCTAAGAGGCTAGGGAAAAGGGCTAAGCTAGAGGGATTATCTCTAAGGGAATGTTATAATATATTTCCTAAAATACTAAGGTTTGGGAAATAACTCATGTTATCCTAAGTTCCTTTGGCGAAAGGAACAAACTCCAAGTGGAGAAGAACGAGCTCCAAGAGAGCCATGTGTCAATCTTAGTGAATGCAGTTATATTTGGAAAACTTGTCATTCTTGGGGGTTCCTTCCATTCTTGGCAGGCTTCCCATGCATGAATGCACTCATGCACTCATCCATGACCTCCATTATTGACCTATGAGCATGCACACACCTCTTGAACCCATAGTTATACTTGAGTTATCTGGTGTATTTCTTGTTAATCCCGATGCACTGTACTTACCTAAACCCATACCATACCTTAACGGTTGGTTGTTGCTACCAACGAAGTTCCTTGGCTGAGCATGGATTGTTTCCATATTTTGTTTCCTTAACCCTTTTAGATTGTTTCCTTCACCTGAGCTTGTTGTTGGTTGACTAGGAGCGGGAGTGAAGTGGTGGGTTGTTAGGATCATGGATTGAAGAAGAAGGTTGTCAAGCCTGTGAGAAACTCTCTCCAGGTGAGAGAGTTTGTTGGAATAGAAGAAGCAGATTTTCAGGGCTATGAGAAACTCTCTCCAGGTGAGAGAGATTGTTGGGGAAGTGATTTCTCTTGGAGGGAGCCCAACAACAACTATAGTGCTCTAAGAATTCTTGTTCAACCTATTGTTGAAGCCCTAGAAGGGAAGTGGGGTAGTCGAGGAACTATTGAGCAAGGAAGGGGCTCACTTCCTGGGGTGGGATAGGCATGTGGGGAATGAGAGGTTGTAGGTTGTGTGTATAAGTTGGATCCTAGGAGGGATCCATTTACTCGAGTGGAGTTTAGTCCCATCTCGGGGGTGACCCACTACTGAGAGTGATGAGAAGCATGGTCTATTCCTAGGAGGTTCATGGAAGGTTTTCACATAGTTGGTGGTATTCTGCAAAAAGATAAGTACCATTTCTATTTTCATTTACATGATGTGTATTTGTACATGTCTAAAATTTATAAGTATTGTCTGTATATGTTGCATGTGTAGGCTTACTATTATTTTTTCATTAATCTTTATATTAGAAGAATGTAATTGTCTATTAAGTTATATATGTATGTTGTTCTACAAGAGTTTTTTTGCGCCATGTCCCAACAGGTCTATGGATGGTTTTGTTACATTTTGGTTATCAAAAGCTCAGTAAGAATGTGTTTTATAGTAGCATGGTCGGGCCTAGGTGGTCGGGGGTGTTACAAAATGGTATCAGAGATTGAACAGGGAGATTTGTAGTAGCATGCTCCAGGATTAGGTGGTCGGGGATGTTACAAATTGGTATCATTGCATGAAATTTTTTAGTGGAATGACCCAGCCTCGGTGGTTGGGGTTGTTACATGGTGAGCTTAGTGTCTAGCAGTGACCTAAGGCTCAGCCAAAATTTGTTGAGGAACCAACTATCCCGATCTAAGATAATGGTTTGTGGGATCCCAAAGTGTACCCACACTCGTTCAAAGAAGATCTTGGCAGTGGCCTCCATTGTGATGCTATTCTTCCAGGTGGCCAGAATCACCATTTTGGAAAAGTGATCAACAACCAAAAAGACACATTCATTTCCTTGCTTGTTGGATGGAAGGCTCGACATGTAGTCCATTGAGATGGATTCCCAGGGCCTATCAAGAGTAGGTAGTGGAGTGTACAAGCCTAGTTTCTTAGTGGTCGGTTTGGCAATAGCACGGGACCACATATAATTGTTGCCATCCTGTCGAAGTTTTGGCCTGTAGAAATGTTGTTGCAAACCTGCCATTGTCTTTTCCACAATGAAGTGTCCTACTACCCAACTGTAGTGGGATTCCCAAATCAACTTCGCTCGCTTGCTTGATGGAATGAAGAGATAGTCCAGGTGGCACATCAACCCATCTTGAAGATGGATATTAGTGACAAATTTGTTTGCGCCCAACATTTGGTAGGTGTTAGCGAAGTCATGACCTATCTCATAGAGGTGGGTCCATCTAGAGTTCTCATAGCCACAAGAGTCTAGCATTGTGGTAAGTGTCATGATTGGAGGTAGGCTGAGGAAAAAATGACTCGGTTGGTACTTATTGTTTTATACTTGTAATTGAGTTGGAACTACTGCAAACATGTGGACCACTTCTGATGGCGGTCATTCTGCAATTTGTCTTGTGTCTGCATGAACTGCAACAACTTATAATCAGTGTGGATGATTTTCTCCTTCTCAAGAATGTAATTCCTCCATTGGTGGCAGCATTGCACAATGGAGTACATTTATTTTTCATAAGTAGGTTACTTACAGATGACATCTAATAGTATCTCACTATGATAGGCCATGGGGTGGCTGCACTGGGTGAGGACTGCACCTACAACATAGTTTGAAGCACTTGTCTCGATCTCAAAGGGTTTTTTCAAGTCAGGTAATGAAAGCATTGGGGCTTAGCACAAGCGTTGCTTCAGATCATCGAATGCTTTCTATTGGGACAAGCCCCATACAAATATTTCCTTACCACCACCCTTAGTTATTTGGCTGAGGGCCCATGCAATATGGGATAATCCCAACATGAACCTGTGATAGAAATTGGCAAGGCCTAAGAAGCTTCGAAGCTCGGTGAGCATGGTTGGGGTTGGACAATCACAGATGACTTGGATCTTGGATGGATCAAAATGCACACCATGCACATAAACAATGTATCCTAAGTATTGGACCGTGTCCATGCTAAAGGATCATTTTTCCAAGTTGGCGTATAACTTGTGCTACCGCAGAGTGTGTAGAACCTGTTGAATATGTTGCAAGTGTTCTGCCCAAGTCTTTCTATAGATGAGGATGTCATCTAGATATACCACAAAAAAAAAATTGGTGAAATTCCACAAGATATTGTCCATCATCCTCGTGAAATTTGTTGGGGCATTTTTCAAACCAAAGGGCATGAACATCCATTCAAAAACACCTTCTTTTGACTTGAAGGCATTTTTCCATACATATGTATGCTCTATTGGGACCTGATGGTAGCTAGACTTCATATCAATATTACCGAAGTATTTTTCCCCCTTTATTTAATCAAGGAGATTGTCAATTCAGGGAATCGGGTACCGGTTCCTGACTGTGAGGTTATTTAGGGCTCGGTAATCAATGCATAGTCGCCAAGTTCCATCTTTCTTCTGCACCAACATGATTGGGCTTCCACAAGGTGATGTGTTGGGTCGGATGTGCCCTTTGTGGATAATTTCCTGGATTTGACACTTGATCTCCTCACTTTCTAGCAGAGAGAGGTGATATACTGGCCCATTGGGTAGCAGTGCGTCGGGGGTGAGATGGATGGGATGCTTTACCTGACAATGCAGAGGTACCCTAGTAGGTGATGAGATGATGTCTTTGTGTTATTCCATGACCTTATCCACATTATTTTGATGCATGGAGAGGTTGTTCATGGAGGCCATGGATGTGGCTGCAACCTTTCGCTCACTCTGAGAGTGAATCATGAAGAAGAAAAACTTCCCAGTCTGAGAAATGACCTTCCTACATTACTTGGTAGAGATCAAGGAAATAGAACTAGGTGGGACTATGTTGTGAGGGAAATCTCCTTACGGACTAGCAAATAGGGTTATTCTTTGTATGCAGATATGACCGAGAGAAAATCTACTTTCTACCCTTGTCCCCAGACTTAAATCCCATTACTTTTTAGTAAATACATGGACAGATCAACCTACCTTGTTCCAGGTGTTCGATGTCGATCACTTGTTCATAGTTCTCCTTTCCAACGCTGACCTGCATACAAGACAAGAAACAACTACACATGCATCTTACCTATAGACTAATGGGTTAGAGATTCAAACATGTACTTAACAAACTATGAATAACTCATGAATTGGGATGGGAAAAGAATTTTCTTTATTACTTTGAATGAGTCAACTTACAAAAAGTCAAGACCGGCCACCGCTCCGCAAACCTGATCCTGGGCTCCTCTTCAACTATCCTCCAACTTCTTTGCTTTGTATCTCTTTTGGCACAAGGATGGCTAAAGGGTTGGGACAATGGGAATATGAAAATGGGAAGAGTTTCTTTTCTATATATTTTCCTCCTCCAAATGGGACCCCTAGCCCTTCTTTAATAGGCTAGAAGAAGCTAGGGATTTGGACGAACCCTCGACCATGCATGGCCGAGAGTTTCAGTTAACTCACCCAGATCTGTGTGTTCCATTAGTAACTTTCGTTTTTTCATGCTTTTGTCGGTCCATGCAGGCTGTTTGAGGTCAGCTAGCGTGTACACACGTGCAATAATGGAGTAGGGCGCGTGGGCCCTTATAAAAGATATTTTTTAAAGAGTTGTTCAGCAGTGCTTTGGCAAAGAAGGGATTTGAGATGGCCTGATGCCAGGTAAGCATGTATGGTGCAATTTAGGGTTATAAAAGATGCCCCCTAATGTGTGAGGTCAAGCATTTGATGTCCAAAATATATTACTAATCTTTACCAATGTGCCGAACGATTGATCCCAAGGATCAGGAACCAAGAGGTGTCATCTGCAAAATAACAAATGTCTCACTGAGGCAGGCATACCCATGCTCGGGATAAAATAGAATCATGTCTACCAATAAAATACACGGTATATCCATGCCATATAACTATATAAAGAGTAGTCATGAACAATACACAGTGGAGCTACATCTCGAAATCAAAAAGATATACATATAGAGTATCCATATTCTAGAAGCTAATACAACCTGATGGCTGGAGATGAGATCTTCAAAGCTTGAGCAACAACTTAAAAATCTTCAAAACACAAGGTAGGAGTGTAATATGAGTGTACAACTTCACTACCCAGAGGTCTTCGACAGCTCGTCGGTGATGGACTAGATAATCTTGATGATCAGACTGAAGGCTTCATTGATTTCGAACAAGGACTTGATTGGACATTTAGGATGGTCGGGTATGAGGGAAAGAGACAAATTGCAGAGGGGCCGACTCAGGCTTGGTGACAAACTTCCCTTGGACAATAGCACGACAAATGATGAGACTTAGGCAGCATGGCATTAATCATAAGTCTACGAAGCAGGAGGCAACGCAAACTCTCCATATGTTTGGAAGAATAACCAAATGGAGGAGGACACAACTCTATGTAGCGAGAACAGATTTCTAAGGTTGTACTACATCCCAAATATTGACAAAAAAACGGACAGATGTGCTTTATCCAAGGGCGACTCATTATGCTGGCAATAAAGAAAATACTTTTCCCTTCTCTTTTTGGGGTATATTTGTTTTTTTTTTTTTGTCTTTTTCAATAATTTTGGGAAAAAGAATAAAGGAATATTACGTTACAATGGAGGAACGAGTGTTGCAAACATACAAGTTCAAGGCACAAGGACAAGACTAATGTTCTAGTATAATGATACTTGGGGGAAATCCTCTAAGGGCCAAGGGTGTTAAGACGCAGAAGAAAACTTTTACAAGGCTGGCGTATAAGATATGCAAACGCAGTTAACAAAATACACAATGGTAACGTCCTTTGATGTAAGTTTAACAAGCCTAGATAAGGTCAGCTCGGTGGTTTTTCATATTTAGAGAGTCAAAAAAGACATAAAAGGAGACTCCATTGGGGTACCTTTTTCGAAGATAGTCTAGTCGGTTCGAAAAAAGGGGTAAACTAGCACCGGCAAGACGTCTATTCCAAACTATTTTAACGAGTGTGATAAGGACAAGATCACTCGGCCATTTTTTCATTTTTAAGCAGTCTGAAAAAAGCTTAACTATGGACTCCGTCAGGAATGTTCTTCTTGACCAGTTTAATGAGTGTGAAAGAATAAGGTCACTCGGTGATCTTTTAAATTTTAGGGATTCTGAAAAGAGCTTAACTATGGACTCTGTGGGGGTTCCTTCTTCATAATTTTAGTCCCTCAGGCCCAAAAAAGGGATAAAATTATACCTGAGAGTACTCTTTTATAGAGCTGAAGTTCCATAGAGTATACCTTTGTTCGTATAGTTGACCGTCCGAACCAAAAAAGGGGTAAACTACCACCAGACAAACGTGACTTCAAATTTTAGTTTAACGAGCATGAAAGGCCACAAGATCGCTCGATAATATTTTCATGTTTAGAGGGTCTGAAAAGGGCTTAAAAGAAGACCCGTTATTTTTTGGGAGTCTTAACGGTGAGGTCAAAAGTGAAGAAGAATCATGAAAATGAGGCTCAAACTTGTATTCAGGAAAAACTACAAGGAATGTCGAGCCTACGATGTTTTAGAGACAGCATGAATACCATAATGCAACCAGGATCTACGTAGGGCATCCATGTTCCGGTAAGCTCTACCACCAAGTTGTGAAACTTCTAAAGTAGATATGATAGTTCTGTGTCACAACCTGATGGGATCGATCCTATTGCAAAGGAAAAAGACAAGAAGATACAAAAGTCAGGGTAGAAACCTAACCTATATGTTTAAGTAGATCATCGGAAAAAAAAAATCCATGGACCGTCGAAAATTACTCAAAACTCAAAAAAAATTGTCCCAATACCCGATCAAATCCCTCCTAAATAACTCCTGAATCACTCTAAATGATTTTTGGTATAAAAAAAATGATAACGGAGGCCAAAAAAGTGACAAAAAGAGGCCAAGAAGTCTATAAATAGAAGCTGACAGCTCATTATCACCATTGTTGATTTGGAAATTGACTCTGGAGCCAAAAGACCCCCTTTGATTAAAGTGGTCATTCCAGGAGCTACAGTGGACGAAACGAACTTCTGTCTGGACCAAGTAAGTACAAACTCCCTTATCTTGCATTTTATGTCTTTATTTATGTATTGGGTTTCATTTTTTAGGAGGGCGTCAACCTTTAAAAAGTCGGCCCTATGTTCACGCGGGCTGTCTCAGGACAGGCCGTGTGTACATTTGGGTAGAGTAAACTCTTCATGTGTGTACACGTAACTGTCACCATTACATCATGCGTGGGCCCCCTTATTGAATGAAAAAGACTTCAAAAGCAAGGGTTAACCCTCCTAAACCTTTTTGTTTTGCAAGATGTATGTCCATTGGAGAGAAAGAGAGCACGAAGAGGTGAATGAGTTGGTTGGGGAAGACCCCAACGCTGTGGCTACGTTGATGCAGTGTGGGTTACTCAAGTTTTTTCTATTTCATTTCATGCAAGCACAAATTAGGCTACTAAATGCCTTGGTTGACTACTGGCATCTAGATGCAAAGGCATTCATGTTAGAGGGGCAATCACTGGTGCCCACGGTCGAGGACATTTACTTTTTGACTGGCCTCTCTAGGAGAGGGGAACCAGTCAATTTTTAGACTTTTCTTGTGGGGCCGCATAACATAGCGGAATTGATAGTTCTATACTGTGCAGTTGATACAGACCATGCAAGCACGCAGGTGCCTATAAGCAAGATCACTAACCTATCGCTACAGGCAGTAGTATTTCTTATTGGGAAAATTATTGGTTCTGGGGCTCTACATCAGGCTTCTCACGCACAGATGAACTGTGCAGTCCAGTGCTTAAATGCACAAGTTTTTTATTGGAGTACCACTTTTCTTGAGTGTATGAAGAGGCAATTGATAGATTGTCGTTTGTGGACACATAGGAACTTCGGGTTTGGGACCATTCTGTGTTCATTCTTTTTTGAGAGAGTTCTGAGTTTTAGTGCTCGAGTAGTGGTACGAGGACATCAGGCCTCTCTTCCTGCTGTGTGTAGATGGGTAGTAATACTGCCATGACAGGGTGGAGGAAGGACCAATGAGTCCTTTGATGATCAATTTTTTTTCATGGCTGTCATGATAGATCCCGGTTATAGAGGACTACCCCTATGCTAGGATTGATTTTTCGAGAGACCCGGAGATACTAGCACCTCCTAGTGAGGAGTGAGGGGAGATGGGTAAGTCTCCACCTTTGTAGTTTTTTTTTTTGTTGTATATGTAATTTTTATGTTGTTTTGTTATATATATCATTTTTTTTATGCCAGAGTATTTGACGAATGTGTGTTTCATTGTGTGCATATGTGGGACCAGTGCGACCTGCTGACTATGCGAGGAACAGGCATCGTCCTCAGCCAGGGGTCGCACCTGCTGCCACAGTGGGACCAGCAGTAGCAGGAGATCTTCCATCTGGGGAGGCTGAGAGGGTATTAAGATGAGTTGAGCGTAACTTTACTACGCTCACTCGCATGGTCCTGATGGTAGAGATTGAGGACCTGCCACCATCTATGCAGCCTCATGTAGTGGGGGCACCATGGACGTGGGTCCAGTTGTTTTGGTGTTTAGCCAATGTTGTGGACCAATATAACAAGGCCCACAGACCCTGACTTTAGCTAGACATTTTTGACGTGCCACGAGCACTACTTGTATATATTTTTTGAGGGCATAAGCCCTGTGAATCGCTATCAGTCCTATTTTTGAGGTGCTTGCATCCATCTATGTACTCTGGTTACTTTATGATATTATATATGGTTTTTTGGTCTTTTGTGTCTTATAGATCATGTGTGCAAAAACGTATATACATGCTTATGTTAATGTTCTTTCATATGTGTGCAAGATGCCAATCTAAAATTTGATTAGCTAGAGTATCTGTAACTTGGTTTAATCTCCTAGGAACATGAAAATATGTAATATAATCAAAGTTTCATTCTAAGAGACATACCCTAAGGAATCGTCAGTGTAAAGCTGGATCATGAACCTGGTACACTCTTTTTAACTAAGACACAACTAGTTGAGCATCGAGATAGACCCGGAGATGAGAGATACCCAATGACAAAGCGTCACGAAGCAACTCAATAACTGTGCTATACTCGGCAACATTATTTGTGGTGTCACCTAAGCATATCCCTCCGGAAGATAATAACTGGCCTTGAGGTGTAAAGATTACCCAAGCTGCGGAGGCAAGCCTCTGAGTGTGCCTACTAGCATAGTCTGCATACCCAATGAACACCTCGGAATCACTTGACATATACCATAGTGACAAAATATAGTATCAACGACACATCCATAATACTAAAAGAAACTAAAAAAGTAATATTACAAAGATTGTACATATGTTACAAAAAGTTACTCATAGTGACCTGCCTATGAGTAATACTTATTGAGGTAGAGCCCATTTCTAGGATCCACCAAAGCATTCCCTTCAAAATCAATCAGACAATAAGCACCCTTCTTTAAAACCTCTTTTATGATAAAAGGTATGAACCACATGGGTTTGAATTTTCCTGCCCCCAGGGGGTCCTTATCTTGGTCATAGACTAGGACAAGGTAACCTTCAGAGAAAATCTGAGGACGAACAGACCTATCATACTGACACTTGAACTTATGTTTGTGAGCCTTGTTTTCCAGGGCCACATCATGATGTTGCTCATTGAGCTGCTCAAGGTATACTAACCGCTCCTCAAGTAGAGAAGTGTCTGGCAATAATTGTACTACCAACTTTAGAGACGGGATTTGACATTCGATGGGAAAGACTACCTCCATCCCGTAAATGAGTTGAAAAGGTGATAAATTGGTTGCAGTCTTAACAGATGTTCGGTAAGCCCATAATGTTGAGTATAACATCAAATGCCAATTTGACTTGGCTGAGTTGATAGTTCATTGTAAGATAGTCTTAATAGTTTTGTTTACAGCTTCCACCTGCCCATTTGCTTGGGGGTAGTAGGGTGATGAATTTTCTTGTCGTAACCCAAGATTTTATGTTAACTTAGTCATCATCTGGTTCTGAAAGTGACTGCCATGGTCAGTGACAATCTCCCTTGGGACACCAAACCTTGCTATTATCTGATTGAATAAAAAGAGAGTTGCAGTTTCTCCATCATCTTTAAACGTTGGCATAGCTTCGACCCACTTTGTGAAGTAGTCTACAACTACGATGATATAGCAGTGCCCCCTTGTTGAAGGAGGGTTGCAAGTAGTGCAATCAATCCCCCACTTGATGAAGGGACCAACTGTGATGACAGGAAACATGGGAGCAGGATGTGCCCTCATCTTTCGAGAGAATATTTGGCACAGATGGCACTTCTTGACCGATTCAATACAATCTTTGATAAGTGTTGGCTAGAATTAACCTACTCGTAGAATCTTTTGGATTGTTGCCAACCCAGACAAATGACCACCACAAGCTCCAGTATGGAAATCATTAAGCACGACAACTGCTCCCTCATGAGTGAGACATTGGTGTAGGAAGCAGTCTACACCTCTCCGATACAATGTATCATCGATTATGAGATAATTCTTAGCCTGATGGCATATACGTTGACGCTCATCATGAGAAGAAGAGGTGGGGAATTTCAAAGTCTAGAGATAGATAAGTATATCTCCATACCAGGGATCCAAAGATGTGATCAAAAACATATCTCCTCGGATAGGCGATTCTTCATGCACAACGTCACCTGACTCAACCGAAAGTTTCAAGATAAGTTCTGCGAAGACCACTGAATTTTTAGACTTTGTTGAAACGAAGTCTAAGTCAAACTCTTGGAGGATGACTATCCATCTACTGATTTTTCTTCCTATTACCCGTCGTGTCAACATGTACTGGAATGGGTTCACAACAGTAATGACAATAGTCTTGTGAAACAGAACATAATGACGGGACCGTTGAACAACATGAACTGTTGCCAACAAAACTTTTTTGATGTGAGAATAATTTAGTTCCGGTCCTACGAGGCCTCGGCTCAGGTAATAGATCACGTATTCTGAGAACAAGTCATCTTCCTGAACTAAAACCATGCCAATGGTTGGTTTTGCTATAGCCAGATATAATAAGAAATCTTTGTTATAGTTATGTGGTCGGAGCAGAGGGGCAATTGTGAGGGCATGTTTCAATGCGTCGAAAGAGAGTTGAGCCACATCGTCCCAGTAAAAGGGAACGTATTTCTTCAGTAAGCACATAAATCCCTTGGTGATCTCGGCATAGCTGGGGATGAAGCATCGTAAAAAGTTCGCCTTACCTTGTAGACTCTGAAGTTGAAGGATTGTGCGTGGGGGGGGAAACTAACTTATTTCCTCAACCTTGAGAGGATCGACCATGATCCCTATTGTTGACACTATGAAACCTAACAATCATCCTAACATTACACAGAAGCTGCACTTTTTTGGATTCAAGCGAATCCGAAAGTAGCGACAATGTTCGAAGATAAGTCGGAGGTGTGTGGGATGATCCGTTCTCTTGCAAGATCACAATGATAAATCATCTAGATAAGCTTCGAATATATGCTTGAGGTCATGAAAAGAAAAAGACATGGCCCGCTGAAAGGTGGCTCTAGAATTTTTCAGACCAAAAGGCATTTTATGATATGCGAATGTACCCCATGGGCAGATGAATGTCGTTTTGTGTTGGTCTTCAGGTTTGATTTGAATTTGATTATATCCCGAAAAACCATCCATGAAAGAAAAGGCTTCGTAACCCGCACATTCATCAATGATCTGGTCAATGAACGGTGTGGGAAAATTATCTTTGGGACATGCCTTGTTCAAATCATAGAAGTCAGTACATACACAAATTGTGCCTTGTTTTTTATTGACCAGCACAGGGTTTATTGGGTCAAATGTATAGGATATATAAACCCAACTTTTAGCAATTTCTCAACCTCGACCTTAATGGTTGCTTCTTTCTTAGGATTAACTAGATGAAGCTTCTGCCAAACCGGCTTGGCATCAGGATACGTTGTGATTTCATGTTCAACTATTTTTGGATCAATGTCTGGCATTTCCTCATAAGACCAGGCAAAAACGTCGCGGAATTATTTGAAAAGATCTGTGTATATTTGAATCTCTTTGGGGGAGCAGTACGCTCTGACGAAGACATTCTCCACAATGCCAAGGTTTTGGGAGATATTGATTGGTAAGGTTTCAACGATAGTTTCCATATTACCCTCAGTATAAACCTCGTGTGTAGCTAAGGGATGAATAGGAAAAGACCGATCTCTCGTCATAGTCACGGTGAATTTTCCCACTTCAATTCAGCTTAACTTTAGGAGGAAGTATGATATGTGATGAAGATAATCCCAGGGTTTATCTGGACTAGTCATTGCTTCAATTATTGCTTCATTGGAGGGAAAGACTAAGTCTAATGAATTGTTGTGAGCAAGAGAACCATGAGCCCAAATAGGCTCTAGTAGCGGATCGAACTCCTATGCAGGAGATGGATCAGTGTTGGCTGAAGTTTGTTGGACTAAAGAGTATTCTACTTCAGTTGTGGACAAGGGCATGGACATGCCCGGGTGCCCTATCCCATCCATCGTGGCCAACGGGGAAGGAAGTATCCACGGATCGTCGAAGTAAGTCGTGCGAAATGACGAAACTTGAAAAATATCAACCTTATGGTGATTGGATATAAACTTGATATCGCCTTGAGGGGGTGGGTAATCATAGGTACCCATCAAATATGGGCACAAACTAACCCCTACGTTGACGACACCTGGTTGAGGATTATCAATCATCAGGACCGTGGATGCCCCCAAAGCAGGGTCAGGTCTGGAGAAGGACAATTGATCGATGGTCAATATCCAGCCCTCGTGTGGAAACAACAAGACCTGGAAAACTATAGCAACCATAGCTTGCATGGAATAATTCCAACTCCTTCCTAACAAGAGGTTATAGTTGAGGGGAGCATCGAATACCTCTACTTCGACACACACGGTCTTCCCTCCTAACTGCACAGGGAAAGAAGGAATGATACCATGTGGTCAAAATGAACGACCGTCAAAAGTGATGAGGATATTAGGTGACAGAGACAAAATGGGTTGGCCAACGACCTTCCAACATGCCAATGACATAATGCATGTCGAGGCGCCGTCATCAACCATCGTGCGGAAGATATTCCAAGTAAAAGTTTTTGTGGGATAAGCCACTACTATCTGAAATGCTACATGGTAAGGTAGACGAGGTTTTAAGTCAGTTGTATCCAGCATGATTGTATGTGGATTACAAGTCTCGAAAGATCCTAAAGTGGTTAACAAGGCTTTCCTCTGGGAAGGGAAACTTTGGAGGACCTCCAAAGCGAACATCACGCAAGGGGTTTGTGATAAATCTTCCACCACGGAGTAGTTCTGGGTGGCCCTTGCATTTGGGTTATGGGAATCTTTTTTAAATGCACCTTTGGGAATGCATGTCATTGTTTCCCCCAACGTCCTCTCAATCTGTAGAGGAAGAGATGGGATTTCAACTTCTTTACCCTTCTCAGAAGTGCCTAGTTTACTATAGTCATGTGTTCTAGTCGATATAAAAGCATCACCCCTCACCATATATACGTTCATGAATGTGGGGTTGTTAACGGGCGGAGAGGGGTCTTGGTTGCCCCCTTCCATGCTTGCAGAGGCTTGGGTTAGATTTTTCCCATGTTGAAATGGATTAGTCAACATAGCCTGTTGTTGCTGCATCACAAACTGTTGGGCTTCGGCAAGCCAAGGACATAGATGGGTCAGGTGATCTTCCATGCACAAGTTACATGGATACCTCGTCTTTCATTTTTTAGTGTTGTCCCTGCTAGCGTTATCGGTAGGCTTTTTATCCCCCTTACCCTTCTTTCATTGTTTTTTCTTTCCTTCAGGCTGCTGGGTGGCCTTTAGGTTAGTCGATTGCACTGTGTGTACCTCTAACGTTTTGGTAGGGGGAGCAGCCAAAGTAGTAGTTTGGTTGGCCGCTGTGTGTTGTATAGATAATTGCTGCAACTACTTCGTCAATTTCTCAGCGGGCTTTGTTTGTGCTGAACTAACAATACCATCAACATGTGGTCCAGCTCTCTGTCTAGTTTTATATAGTATTGAGCATGGCACATCTGGCAAGATGTTGTATAATAAACCAAACTGAGAATAGATGAGCTCAAATTGTTGATCTCTCATGATGGGGTCTTCTTCAGAGAATACTCCCGACGTTGCGACGTCTTTGGATAATTGCGGGACCAAAGACTTAAGGAACCACTCAAGCAGGAATGCGAGTGGGACTAGCACCTTGATTAGACTCTTCTGGCATCTCCATTCTCGGATGTGATCAGAGATATGGTCTGTTGTCGTCTATTCAAAATTGGCCAGCAGCTCTGTGCCAGCATCATATCTCACAGGTAACTGGAAATGGTTTAGGAAAGCCATTGCCAGCTTGTCGAAGGAAGAGTATCTTGAGCAATCGATATCAATGTACCATTTTGGGGCACTCCCAATGAGAGTACGTTGAAACAATCACAACTATACGTAGTCATATTTCAATGAGTTATATGAGCACCAAAGATGGAAGGTAGTCACATGATCTCCTAGATCTTCATTAGGCTTGGCTTTGAACTTTGGAATGTTTGAAGGAAACTTCGTCGGCATAGGAGGCCAACACAGATCGTGAAAAATGGGGTCATTCAACAACCTTATCAAATCTGGCAAGTGCAAAGTCACCAGGAAGGGTAGTTTGGGTTGTTGGTGATAACCTGGGAAAAAGGGGCCTGGAGTTTGACTGGCACCAAGTTGCCAGGAAAAGTTTGGCTGCTGGCCTGGATTTTGGTAGAAACCATGGCCCTGGCCAGCGTATGGATTTTTCATTTGTGGAGACATCATCGACTAATTTCCCAAATAGGACATAGATGGTTGGGCATGCATTATATTTGAAGGACTCTAGGAAGGGTTGCCCCATGTTGGTCCCATGGGGATGGGCATAGTATTTTTTCCGGGGTTCCATTGATTGTGGAAAGAATTACCCCAGATCGGAATTATGGATGAGGGAATGGATCCCTGTCCATAATTACAAGGCCCTGATGTGGAAGAAGTTCCTAGGTTTGCCCCCTATGCAGGAATAGTACCCTGCATAGGAATAGATTGTCCAAAACTGGGATTGCCCCCAGTTGGAAAGGCAGCTGACGAGAAGGCGTTGTTACCAAACGTTCCATTCAACTAAAACTGTGTCGAACCTATCAGCATATTATGTGAAGGTGGTCCTTGACTCGCTCCAAATAAACTATGGTATGTAGGTTGCCCGGTGGATTGTTGATGCAAGCCACTGAGTGAAGGGGACGAAGGAGGGATATGACCTCCTCCGTAAGGGAAATCATTAAAAGGAGCAGGATTGCCCCCCATGTGACCTTGTAGAGGAGTGCTAGAGCTCCCTGCCCCTAGACCTAAAGTCTATAAAGTGGAGTAGGAAAGTATAGGACTTGTACCCGAACTAGGCATCCTGTATGAGAATGGAGGGCCTGTCGCACTTGGTGTGAAAGGGGTTGTGGCCGTCGCCAAAGACGGGATCATACCACTGTGTGATGTAGAGGTAGTCGAGACCATGGTGTCTTGGACTGGTGACAGTGGGTTAGTAGGTGAAAAATCTCTTGTGGTGACAACCGTAGTGGGAATTGAAGAATTCCCAGAAGGAGTAACAACATTTGTTTCCATTGTTGTGTGCAACACTATCTGGTGCTCGTAAAATCGAATTGGTACAATGAAAGGTGCCAAGAAATCAGTGGTTGGGGTTTCAACCGAGCCAAGATCGTTTGCTTCAAGGTCCAAAATGGTCGATTCCTCCAGATGTTGGTCGGGCACAATTTCTTGTAACCTGGTCTCTTCAAAAGACCCTTGTTGGTCTATCTTTTGCCTTAATGGTGACAGGGGTGGCTCCAGTGTAACCGGCAGTAGGCCAAGAAGCCTTCGTGACCGGCGAATCTCATGATCCTCCAATGTGTGAGAAGATCAAAGACACTCTAGGGTAGTCTAAACATTCAAAAGTAACACACATTAAAAAGTCCCTAGAAGATAATATAGGCAAACACTAAATTAATTGGAAGAACAGTTACAACAACCAACACTAGAGAAACTTACCAGTGCAAATGCAACTCGAACACGAAAGCACCCTCCAGGTATACTCTACAAAGCATGGCATGATGTCTATCCTAGGTACCGTGGTATACCCCCACAGTCACCTATGTATGTCCCTAAAAAAGATAGGCAACTAGGTTTCCAGCGCGCGAATAGTCACCAGGTGGGTATAGTCGAGAGTCGGGTAGACCACAATGACTAGGGTATCGAGCCCAAAACCTATCAAGGGTATCAAAAGCAAGTGGTCTAGAAGAAAACTGAGGACCTCGAATGGATTCAAGACCCATGAAGCCCCATGGCAAATGTAATCGACGAAATCCCAAAACAAGCCCTCTATATGTGTTCTCCACTACGATTGGTCCATCTTTGGAGGGGTTATTTCCGCTACCTTTCTGCACGCGACCTCATGTTTATCCCCTGTGTTAGAGGGGGGTCTCGGATGACTTTCACGATACTGGACTTAGACACTCTCTAACTCAGACTCCAATGTTTGATTTTAAATGGCCTTGAAGAGTTTCCTCTCCAACCTAATCCAAGGCCCTAATCCTAAACTAGTTGGTTAACCCTACACACATAAAAGTCTAATAAATTTTAGATTTAGCATTAATTTTATGGCTTTGTATTATGTCAAGGGGTATGAAAGTGAAACTGATGATGTGTAAAAGATGAAAGAAAAAATGAATAAAAAAGATGGAAACAAAAACTTTTACTTATTGCAAAATTTTAACAACTTTTCAAAATAAATTTTTTTTTAATTTTCTAAGATTTTGGACAGCAAACTCAAAAGAAATTTCACTTGACTACAAGCTACTTATGATCTAAGTAAAAAGAAAAAACTTATGAAATAAACGATTTTTCCCTGGCTAATAATGTAGAAACACACTCTTCAACCAAACAAGAAAATGAAAGAGATTTTTTTTTTTATTTAAAATGCTAATAAAGCAAAAGGAAAAATACCAAGTAAAAACCAAGAAAAACAATTATGGCCTAATCACAGATTGCAAAGAACCACTTCAAGAAATCACACACTAGAAATTTTAAAAAAAATGACTCTCACACTTGTCTAAAAACCCTAAAAAATTATTTTTTATGACAACTTTTAAATGAGAAAAAGAAAGCTAAGGGTAAGATTAATCCTAAGCTACTAACTGCTAAGACAGAGATTCAAATACCTGAGAGGTATAATTCTCATCAAGGGAAAGGATGACTTCCTTACTCTCAACAAAAACTATCCTGTACAAGCATGCTACTGTTAATCCAACAACAAGCGTGTGAACATGAGATGTATAGAGACATAGGGTGTGTACACGTGGGTTGACCTTGTACAGGCCGCATGTATCTCTAAACTCTGAGAAAAAATAAAAACAAACAACCCAAACCAAGAAGAGACCACCGATATTGATAACCACGATCCCTTGAAGGCTTGGACACTCTTTTTAACAGAAAAAGCAAACAATGTAAGGAAAAAATTTGTAAACAAACCAATCTGAGACAAGACTGCAAACAACCAAGACTTGGAAAGAATCCTAGAAAACCCTTGAGAAAAGTTTGATTCTGACAGGGAAGAGGATAACTACCTCAAAAATTATCTGGACTCCACACGCTACTGCTACTTCTTCATCTAGCATTCACACACGGGCTGTAAGAGAGTAGGGCGCGGGTACACACATACAGACCTTATGCAGGCCGCATGTACCTTTGTGGGTCTCAAAAACACAATCAAGAAAATAACAGAGACAGTTGGTATGGTAAACCAGACTCTCTGCTAGCTCAAACTTTACAGAAACTAAAAAAACAGGCAAGAAAAACCAGTCTTTTCTAAAAACTACCCAAAAAATAAAATCCCAGGAACCCTAGAGACTTCCCCAGTATGGTTGCCAATTTTGTTGTGAGGGAAATATCCTTATGAACTAGCAAATAGGGTTATTCTTTGCATGCAGATATGACCGAGATAAAATCTACTTTCTACCCTCGTCCCCAGACTTAAATCCCATTACTTTTTAGTAAATACATGGACAGATAAACCTACCTTGTTCCAAGCATTCGATGTTGATCCCTTGTCACACTTGATCACTTGTTCGCAGTTCTCCTTTCCAACGCTGACCTGCATACAAGAAAATCAACAACTACACATGAATCTTACCTATAGACTAA
>JZKD02S0311708.1:0-19706 GCA_000966675.3 Picea glauca | reverse complement strand
TGCTATGAAAAGAATAAGAAAATGATGCTAAAGAAAGAAAGGAATGATGGCAAAGAGGACATGTTATCGCACAATATGTACTTTCCCAAAGCCCAAGGCAAGTAAGGGAGATTGGCCTTACAAACATGATATACTATCACTGTCACCTTAGTAGGAAATCCCCACTTTTTAGGGATAGGTAGGGTCTACCCCAGGGGAGGCGTCCCCGGTAACCTAAAGGGATGGAAAAATAGGGTTATGGTCAAGATATATTCCCCCCTCTCACTGGTTACCAAAGTCACTAAGTCTGTGTCTAAAAGATGAGGTTAATGAAGTGCTTGATGTACCTGCCCAGAACAAGACAATATAGCATGCATATACAATAATTCCAAGTACAAATATGATAATAACACCTCAATAGACAATGGATAGTGAAAATAAGTGCTAGCTGATATAAAATTGCAGCAGTTAATAAGTTTACAATAACAATTAATAAATTGTAACAACTACAATAAAAACTCTTCAGAATTGCTTGAAAAGACAATGAAAAGATAGCATTTACTAAGTAGAATGATAATCAAATGTCATAAGCAACTTCTGAAGTGTTTAGCTAGCATTCAAAGTCAATTATGCAGAAATTTTGCTGCAACTAGATGGTTGTAGCAAACATTTACAACAGTAGCAAGAAAGTTAGCGATCTAGGCTAAATTAGTGTTAAATTTAATTAGTAATAGATCAATAGAATATTGTTTGAGTGTTTGATCAACCTTCCAACAAAAGAGAGACAAGAGACTAGTGCCTTTAGGGTTTATGGAGTCAATTATATCAGCACATTAACTTGGAGAGACCAATGATTATACTTATCTAAAAGATAATAAGGTGGAAGCTTGAGAATTAGTACCTTAAGTTCTCAAGCACCAAGCCTGAAAGAGAAGGTCCAACTAGGGTGTAGGCACTTCTAGGCCCTAGTGATTTCTCCTATCCTTGGATTCTTGAAAAATATTTAATGCAATAAAAATTAAACAAAGCTTCTAAAGTGCTAGCACTGTAGGGCTCTAGAAGTTTCTTAAGCAAAACTAAGAAAATAAAGAGCAAGAAAGAAACACCTTATGTTTCTTACTCCTAGGGTTTCAAGCAAGAAATTTCATAATATTACATATGAACAAGTAAACATACCATCGACATGTATCGTGAAATGAAAATTGCAGATTTACTTACTTCACCAAGAATAATCAAGCACAAAAACTCTATATTTGCCAAAATTTCACCAAGAAATGATGCAAAATGCATCCAAAATAACCTCCAAGCAAGTGTGCCTTGGTAATTTCAGCCAATAACCCCTTTAGGGAGAAAATGTCAGTCCTCCCTCTTGTGAGAGGTGAGTTTTCATGTAAAAATGAGAGCAATTTATGTTTATTTATACAAAATTTTGACCTTTAATTAATTTTCAGGTCAAAATAAGGCTGACCTGGCCAATTTACAATAAAATTCAATTTTGACATAATAANACTTACTTCACCAAGAATAATCAAGCACAAAAACCCTATATTGGCCAAAATTTCAGCAAGAAATGATCCAAAATGCATCCAAAATAGCCTCCAAGAAAGTGTGCCTTGGTAATTTAAGCCAATAACCCATTTAGGGTGAAAATTTCATTCCTTCCTCTTGTGAGAGGTGATTTGTGATGTAAAAATGAAAGCACTTTATGTTTATTTATACCAAATTTTGACCTTTAATTAATTTTCAGGTCAAAATAAGGCTGACCTGTCCAATTTACAATAAAATTCAATTATGAGACATAATAAAAATTAATTATCATTTAAATACACCTCCAAGGGTGACTCCATTCCCTTATAAGGTGACGTTGAGGGCTAAAGTTGGAATGTTGAGCCTAAAATGTAGGTTGCTTGGCCTCCAAAGGCCCCAATTGATGCCCACACGTGCCGCAAGGCTCATAAATGCCTCCAAAATGAAAACCCTAGCTCTAGATGATGTCTAGGGTCATGATGGTGACGTCTAGGGTCCTCAAGGGCCAACTCCCATGTGGAAGAGAAAGGTCCCCCTAGGTCTAGGTCTGTCAGGGTGCCTTCGAAGGAAACACCATTCTTTTTCCCGGTGCAAATCTCCAATTTCTTCTTACACCTAGCTAGGGTTGCAACATCCATCTGTGGGATTTAAGCCCCCATGAAGGTCTGAGCTAATAATTCCCTTATGTGTAGGTGTCCACCGAGCAAGGTCCTGCATCAAAAACAAGTACACCCTCTAGGGGTTCATAAGTCACAAGGATCATAACATGTAAATCAAATCCAATAATTAAATTACCCAAACATGTGCATCAAACCCCCCTTAACCCAGAAAAATGCTTAAAGATGTTATGCAATTTGACAAGTTAGGTTTGGAGAAGGTCTCAGGGTGTCCTATTGGGATAACCTCTCTTAATTTTTAGGTGTTTCCCAGGTGGGATCTACTCCAAGTCATGTAAGTGTATGAGGTGGCATAGGGTAAGTATTTGGGCATGGGGTGCACATAATAACATGGAAACGCAAAGTCTTACATGTGGGTGCCTTTGTAGAGGGAAAGTGTTGGTTACTATTTATTTGACTGAGTTTATTATACGCTTGATTGACCCAGGGTTCATTTCTATTTGGGGTTCCAACAAAGACTCTAAAACTATCGGCCCTCCTGGTAAACCAGAAGGAAACGCAATGCACGAAGTGCACTGCGCCATCTTGCCCAAGATAGTATTAATGGGTGGCTGCAATACTCATGTGTTTGCAGCCCAGGATTGAGTGGGGATATAGGAAATGCTCACTGAGAATTCTATTTTAACTTATTAACGCAATAAACTATCATTCACGATTATGTATAGAATATAATCAACTCATTCATTTATCATATCAATAACTACTGAAGACACTGAAGAAAGAACATGCATTCAATCACATAACACAGGTTTTACCGTGGTTCACCTCCTCCTGAGATACGTCCACGAAGATCTGCCTCTTAGCTCTCTTATTATAGTAATTCCAAAACTACAGCGTCGCATGCTTTACAACTCTTCTCAGTCGAGTTGAGATCTATTATGAGGCGAACTAGATCACACCAGGATCCTCAGTCTGCGATCTAACCCTCAAGATATACCCTCCTTATTCCTCTCCAACTCAACAACTTACAAAATTTGGTCGTATAGTAGAATATTACAACTAGTTATCAAAACATGACTCCTCTGGTCTCTACTTATCCACCCACCGCATCAGTCTCTCCCTATGAGACCTAGGTAACTATATTTATACGTTTCTGGCTCGCCATCCATTACAATGTATTGCACAAACCCTAAACCTAACGTCATTAGGTCTTCCATGCATACACGTGTGCTTCTCTTCCTTCCAGCTGTCGCTTTCCTCATGCATGCCCTCTTTCCCTAAGTAACCTTTCTTTCTATTTTGGCCTGCTTCCAACAGGCCCCCAAAAATGACATGTGGCTTGTCCTGAGTCACCTAACCTTTGTGAGCTTCATCGATATCCCTGGTGATCGCCTCAAAATTCTCCCTGAGCTCTGTTGGTTGCGTTTGAACCTGCGTGATCTTCTCCTTGAGTGCATCTATTGTCTCTACTGCAATTTCATCACTGATCAACCGTGCACACTCTGCCTGGGTCTGTGCCATATGTATCTTAGCTTCCTTTGCCTTTGCAATGGCCTCTTCTACTCACTCCTGGAGCGGTTCCATTTGATCCTGATGCTCCTTTTTCTGCGTCTACACAGTGGTGAGTTCTACTTGTAGTTTCTTCATATCATGTGCCTCTTTGATGTGCTTTGTGATGGACATTGTCTTCTGCCTCTGCTTGAGGTCCTGGATAGTTGTGCTTACTGTTTCTTCTTCCTTGTCCCACTGCTCAACCTGCTAATCCTCTTCCAGCTTTGTTCAGAGTTGTGATGCTTTATTGAACAAGTCGATCGCTATGTGGACCTGTCATTCTATCTCCTGTATCTGTTTTTTTGCCTCTTGCTTCCTTTTCTCCCTTACCTTTGGTGGAGTGGTTGGTGTGAGATGCTCACGAATATTCTCGATATCTTGTTGATATTGATCGATTTCCTGTGCAATCTGATCAATCTTCTTTGTTACTATGAGTTCTTCCCTCTACACAATCTTTGGAATCTTCTCATAAGTTCTTGCCACTTTTTGTTTTAATCCATTCATGTGTTCCCTCTCCTCTTGGGTATCGAGTTTGGCCTACTCATATATCAATTCCAACGTGTCCATTTTATCCTTTACCTGTTGTAATTCAGCTGTGTCTGTGTGTGCACGAGACTGTACCTCTTGGGTAACACTAACCTTTAATTTATGTAGAGCCTTGGAGGGTATCCATGGAAATACCAATTGTAGTTGAGCTAAGTCCTTTAAGGGTGTCTGCCCCACAATCCTATCCATACACAACATGTTGGGTGTAATGTGAAATGTTGCACTCGACTACGGTATTGTGTGGACTGTGTCCCGCTCGCTTGCTTCAGGTTCTTCTCCTGTCTGTGATGTTGATGTACATGTTCCTATGTTGTTGCCTGCTGCCTGTGCTTCCCTGATCTGATTGAGGAATTGTTGCATGTCTGCCAACTCCTCTTGAATTATGTCCCTGTGGTGCCAAAAATTCTCAAAATCCTTGGATGTATGATCCTCAACCATTTGGGCTATCATTTATGCATCATCCTCCATAATTGTATGCTCTGGAGGTGTTTTTTGCACCTTCATCTTCTTGTGCACACCCCCCATCTATGTAGTTGGTATCTTAGTCAGTCCTGGTTCTTGTGGATTGGGACTTGGTGTAGTCCCCTATGTTGCCTCGGCCTGTTTCTGTTGTACTTGGGGGTCCTGTGTAGTATTCTTCTTCCCCTTCTAAGTTCTTGTCTTGGATGTCCCTCCTTTCATCTGATTTGGTTTGGTTTGGCCCGTCCTTGGTTTCTTGGGCACTGGGACTTCTTGGGGCTATGTCTCTCCTTGCCCTATCTCCTCTTCCTCTATTCCTATAGGTATGTCTTGAGTGAGGATTAGGATCCTCCAATCGTCTTCCCAATCCTTGATATCCATTTCTATGTCGCCCTCCATGATGCAATAACGCAGTTGTAGCCATTTCTTGTTGGGGTCCTTCCGCACCTGGATCCACATCGCATGTTGCGTGGCCTTGAAGTTAGCTATGCCTTGATAGTAGGAAACATCCTGCGATGTTGTTCTCTAGAGATTGGAAATGGCCTCATATAGATCGTGAAGGTATCCTTCGAATACAACTACGTTCATATTCTTGTGCTTGGCGTATGACGCAATGCCAAGTGATAAATATCTCGCTCCATGATTGGGATTGGGTCTGGTGGAGAAAAGTGTATATTCTGGTTCCTTCCATCCCATAATGGCTACCAGCATGAGCAGCCATGAATAATGAAATTTTGTTCCTAGATCCTGTGCATCCTTGTAGTCATCCAGAAACAGATTCAAAAGATAAGGGGCCCAACTGACTGTGGTGCCCTCAGCACACTGTGTTGCAACTGCGACAACCCCAGTTGAGACTTCCTCCTTGCAACATTTTCTTAGCAGCTTACATGCCATGATTTTTGTGGCCATTTGTGTCACGACATCATTGATCCTTTTGATGATGATTCCTCGCATCCCCCTATCAATGTCGTATTTCATTTTCATCTCTTCCGTGAGTGCTTTCTCCTTTGTTTTATCGTCAATAAATTGTGCGGGATCCATGCCCCATGATGGCAACCCTGTAATATGTGTGATGAGATCTACGTCTATTGAGATGAGCTTGTCCAGCCATATACCTCCACCATGTGTGACCGCCATCAATTGTTTGACGCAACTTCTTGCATACTGTCCTCTACCAAAATGTGGTAGCTCTAGCAGACCTAAAATGATCATTTTTGCTAACCCTGTTACTCACTAGAGTGGTTGATTAATTGGTTCCCCAAATAGATCCACGTCTACTGTCTGTAGGTAGACTTTCTTCGCAAACTCCGGGAACTTTTATGTGTCCATTACATCATAGTCTGAGTATTTTAGCTTCTCGACATAACCTAGCAAGTATGATTTCACCCGTACCCCTTCTGGTATACGCGACAAAATAATGGTTGCACCTGGTTTCTTGCATGGTGACCTAGGTACCTTTTGCTTGTCCTTTTTCGGTGGTGGATGACTCGAGGTTCCAACCTCAATTGGTTGTTCTTAGGCATCCTTTTCTGGCCAGACCGTGACATCTTCCACTACTCCCTCCTATGGATGGTTTAACACAGTTGTTTGAGATTCGTCTGGCTCGATTGTTGCTTCCTGATTTGTAAACGTCGCATTGACTCTCAGAGCTTCTTTAGGGTTCTTTGGTTGCGCTTGGCTGCTTGTGCCCTGATTCTGTTGACCTTTTTCCTCTATTGGCATATCCATGTTTATGTCCTCATCTGTTGTTTGTTGGGTTTCTTCTACCATGGGTGTGGGGTTAATTGGTATGGTATCTGGTGAGGGGATTTTGTCTACATTGACGACCTCTGGCGGTTGTTGTTTTCTTTCCTGCGATTGTATATATGCCCTGGTCCTAACTCTGGAATGTCTAGTAGTTTGGCTCAGTTTCGCTTGTTTTGGTGGTTCTATGGTGGAAAATCTGGTCGTTCGCCGAGCTCAATAGTTTCTACAACCTCTATGAACTTCTCTTTGTGCTTCGGATGCTCTATCACTCTTTGTCTCTTTTATTTTCGCAATAGGTTCTTTGTTCCCGTGTCCTTGCATTGTAACATAAGCCTTACTAGTTATCATGATCTTACTGTCTGGGCTCTATGCAATCCATGCCCATTAAGCTCAGAGATATGGCCAATGTATACAATGTGCATTACTTATACCATCATAGCAGTAGTATACAGCAAGTAATGGAGTTTACTCATTAGTGATTGATATATACAGAGTAGGCTATAGTTCTAACTAACTTAGCTCTATTGATACATGGTGTTTATTCATGTAAGTGATTCCCATTACTAACCTTGTATGTATCAATCAAATGGTATATAGCATAAATACATACACAACTCCACAGAACGTAGATTAAGAGCCTATCGTCTAAAGACATATTTTCTTGCCCAAGGAGATATAGATAGCTCCCCCCCTTTTTTTTATCTATGCATGCATGGGGATTTATTGGGGATCTTCAAGGAACTTATGGATAATAATAACAATTCTTTAGTTACGCTCTTTCATAGAAGCAATAAAGAGACTGTCCCCGAAGGGGGAACATACAGAGTAAAACTATATAATGCATTGCCTTAGTTAGACTGAAAGAAGCAGTAAGGGTAAGTTAGGGAGAGCTTATTAGCGACCGATAGGGAGAGGAATTCGTATGAATCTTGTTGAAGACACTAACTTTATTATGGATTCAATGAACCTCTGCTTTCATCATACTTTCCATTACTCTCCCTTGTTGTATCTAGTTGGCACGATTAATGCGACGTCTCATCAATCCTTTCTGACATTCAATTCTACATGCCTTCGTCATTTAGTACTAATTTTGTCATCTTTACTTTTCTCACTTGTTTCCGTTTTGAACTGACCTTTGGCCTTGCCCTCACCAGGTTTATATTCCTAAGTGTGCATGTTATTTCTCGTTTCAGCGCACTGTGCCTTTGTTGGTACCGTTTGGTATCCTTTTTTTTTCGACTGTGCGATGACTAAGTTGTGAGTGGTTGACTATCCTTGTACAACTTCAATAAGCTCTCGTTGATCATCCCTCTGAGTTATGCACCTCCTAAGTCTTTCAGTTGTATAACTCCCCCATTTGTGACAATTTTCACCTCATACGGTCCTAACTAGTGCATTCTGAGTTTTTTGGGATGTTGAATGGATTTGTTGTCATACATCAACACTAAGTCTCATTCCTTGAAAGTTTTCTTCTTGATATGTTTGTCATGCCACGCTTTGTCCCTTGCCTTCTGAACTTGTTGGTGGAACCCTGCTAGGATTCTATCTTCCTCCATGATCATCAACTGATTCAACATGTCATGTACTGCACCTCATTCTGTCATGTGTGTAATCGTTGCTATGTGCAGACCAGGTACTAAAAATTATAATGGCACCACTGCTTCTTGGCCATATACCAATCTGAATGGTGTGTTTCCTGTCAACTTCTTGCATGTGGTCATGTATGCCCACAATACTGCTAGTATTTTGAGGTCCCAATCATCCCTGTTGACATTACAGATCTTTTTTTTTGTTTGTTAATTTGTGCGGAACCTGTTGGCTACACGATTAACCTGTGGCTTGAGAAACCGCGACTCAGGGGCATCTAAGCCGTCAAAATCACCCGGGGATCGCACCCAGCCTGAGCCACACCAACCTTTAACATGGTTGGATTTTTTGTCCCCGCAGGTTTCGAACCGGTGACTTTAACATCACGGAGTGGCTTAACAACACACTCCGTCACCGACTGTCCTACACCTCGGGGAATGACATTACAGATCTTTGTTAGTGCATTCTCAAGGATTTTTTAAATGCTTCTACTATTCCATTCTCCTGTGGGTGATATGGTGTGCTCTTTTGGTTATGGACTTCAAACTCTTCAGTCATAGCCTTGATAGTGTTTTTAATGAAGTGTGTGCCTTGGTCGCTCATCAAAACTCTTAGGAAACCAAATCTAGTTATTACTTGTTCAAATAGAAAGTGTAATGTTGTTTTTGCACTGCAATCTTTAACTAGTGCTACTTCCGCCCATCTTGTCAGGTATTTGGTCGCGGTGATAATGTACCTTGCTCCTGTTCTTTTTGTTGGTGGTTTAATTGGTCCCACAAAGTCTATTGCCCATTTATCGAATACCAACAATGTTACCTATGGTCACAATGGCATCTCGTCTCTTCTATTGGGTTTACCAACCCTCTGACAAACATCGCATCTCTAAAAGTACTTCTTCGAGTCCCTGTGAATGGTCGACCACCATAGTCCTGCGCGCAATACCTTCTGAGTGGTAGGTTTGCATGCGTAATGTCATCTTGTTATTCCCTCGTGGGCTTCTGCTAAAACCCTTTCTCTTTCATGTTCTAGCACATATCTTCACAAGATGCTATCTACACCCATTTTGTACAAGTGTCCTGCAATTAGTTGATAGTCTGCAGCCTGGATTACCAGGTTCTTCTTCTGCGCAGTGTTATATTCCTATGGCACAGTACATTCTCTTAAGTACTAGATGATATCTGCAAAGTATTCGCCAGTGATCTGGACTAAAAATCTATTCGTCCGGAAAGTTTTCCTCTAAATTTGTAGGTTCTTCTTCGTTCGTGACCCTTGATAGGTGGTCAGGTCCTACGTTCAACTTTCCTGGCTTGACTATTACTTCAAACTCAAAATATTTAAACAATAGTAACCATAGACAAATTCTCCCCCCCAACACTGGCTTGTTGACTAGGTATTTAAGGGTTGAGTGATCTGTGAACATCTTAAAATGTTTTCCCAATAAGTAATGTATGAATTTGTGTAGTGCGTAGACCATAGCTAGGCCTTCCCTCTCTGTGGTGTTATAATTATTCTCTAATTCTGATAGTTTTCTACTCACAAATGCTATAGGGTGATCCAAATCTCCCGCTTTTGGTTGCGCCAAGATAGCTCCAAGTGCTATGGCTGATGCATCTACATGTACATGGAATGTCTTTTCCCAGTCTGGAAATACTAGTATTGGCGTGGTGACCATCTTTTCTTTCAGTGTGTCCAAACCATGTTGACAATATTCATTCCACTGAAACTTTGTATCTTTCCTTAACAGTTTCTCCATTGATGCGGTAATCTGCGCGTACCCTTTAATAAATTTTCTATAGTATCTTGTGTGTCTCAATGTCGCTCTTAGTTTACAGACTGTTTTTGGTGGTAGCAAGTTAACAATTACTACAATCTTTGCAGGATCTACTAGTAAGCCTTGTTTGCATACTATATGGCCCAATAGTATCCCAAACAATGTTCCTAATATGCATTTCTTGATGTTTAATGATATCTGGCACTGCCTGCATATTTCTAACATCAGACGTAACACCTCTACATGATATTTTAATAGACTATAGATTGTCCAATCATCCAAGTATACCTCTAGAAACTAGTGGATAAATTATTTAAATGCACCGATGACTACTATGGAAAATATTGTTGGTGCATTCTTCAGTCCAAATGACATGAATGTGTACTATTAGGATCCCCATTCTATAGAAAACATGGTATTGTACCTGTCTTCATGTGCTATCTTAATTTGGTGGTAGCCTGAGAAGCCATCAGTGAATGAGTAAACTTTGTGTCCTCCTACGTTCTCCAACACTTCATCCATGAAAGGTGTAGGGAACAGGTCATGTAGGCATGCATCATTCAACTTTCTCAAGTCGACGCATATTCTTATCCCGCCTTGTTTTTTCTCCTGAACTACCATCGGGCTTATCCATTATGATTCCTCCACAGGTTCTATGATTCCAGCTTCAAGCATTCTATCGATCTCAGCTTTAACTTTCTGCTTATATATGGGGTTTAGTCTATATGGTCGTTGTCTGATCGGCCTCGCTTCGTCTCTGAGTGGTATCTTCATTTCTCGTAGTTCTCCTTCTATCCACTTCATTTCTATAAATGTTGTGGGGAATAGGTCGTTGTACTCACGCAATAACTCTGTTATGCTTTCCATTGTTTGTTCATCCCAGTAGTCTCCAATGTTGCCCATTTTGGGATTCTCAACTGTCCCAATGTTGACTTTATTCACCTTGATCGTCACAGCAATCACTTATGATTCTAGAGGTGGACCTTCCACTTCTCTTTCACCTTCCGCTTCCTCAATCTAAATGTCACACAGATCGTCTTCATTTGGTGCTTCCTCTTGCACATGGTAACATGACAACAATTCTTTTATTGTTTGTCTATTTTGTTGTTGTTCCTCTATTATGAGTTTGACTTATGGTTCCTTAATGAATATCACTCCTCTTATCTGCTTAAGTGTTGCATATTCTATGTTGGGGTTCTCATGCTCGAATGAGAAAGTGGTCATAAAATTCTATTGTAGTATTGTCCAACTCAAAGTTTCTCTGCGCAATTCCTGGTCTGTATACCAGTTTGTTGGTATGCCTTCTAAGGTATGTACAAAATGATGAGGCCATTCCTTTGGGGGTGTCATTTTTCAAAGCGCTCTGCACTTCTCCAAGTGTTCTACTGGTGCCCCCTATCCATCGTACTTATGCTGCTTGTTTCTTTTATGTTCTACACCAAACCTTATGCGCAGTAATTGCTTACATTGGTACCAATTTGTGATTGTTTCTTTGTGTGTGCCCCACCATCTTGCAGGTGTGGCCTTGAGTTCTATATCGAGTGCTAATAGTCTCTTATTTTCTAACACTTCATCTTCATATTGTGCCAAAAATACTTCTAGATCATTCACTCCATGGAAACTGCGTGGTTCCCTTATCTTCGTACCTACCTATCTTACTGCGCGGTCTATTCTTGCACATCTTCTTGTGGAAACTTAGTGCAATCATTGTTGCCAGTTTTCTAGACCTGTGTGTTGATATTATGTTAGCTTCGGGAGGTATGAACCTCTATTGTGACCTATGATGAGATTAGAATATTCTGAAAGGAAGCAAATACATGAATGTAACCCTAAACGAGATGTCAGCTAAAGAAAGATAAATAATATGAATCAATTAGTACCCAAAAGGAGAAGTTGGACCAGGCAAGTCTGCTAGAAATACTATAAATACAGGGTGCCAATCTCTCATTTGCACACTTCTCAGAATTATAGAGAGTAGTTTCTGCGCACTACACTAGTCCAACAGTTTTGTGCGTAAGTCCTGGGAAAGGTGTTGCGCCAGTTTTTGGGTGAGACTATATGATCATCTTGGTTACTTCTTGCTTGGTGAATTAGCCTCTCTTGGCTATTGGATTGCTACCAGGATTCTTTTCTCTGTCAAGGTCAAGGTGCTCGAAGGGTGGCTTCGACCTATGGTTGGGTGACAAGGGTATTGTCAATGGTAAAATGAACACAATCCTTCATATTCTAACAGGTTATTGTCCCACACCTCCTTTATTTAGTCTAAACGCTGGAAGGAAACATATACACTAGGATATTGAGCTCACTGAGGAACTGCCACTAGGGTTATTAGCAGAAGCAACTTCCAAGACACTGCCGCAAAAGTTACTAGCAAGAGCAATTGCAGAAAACCTAAATCTCATATCCGACACCTTGTGATGGAGCATCTCACTCAAAGAGAAGATATTCAGATGCACCCTAACTCAGCGCACCTTTTGTCTCTCTCAGAAGACATAAACGACGAAGTTGAAGTTTTGGATCAAGGCATGACCTGTTACCAGTCAACCAAATACATGAGTAAAACAATCAGTCTTCTACACTACTCAGCACTCACTGGAACGATTAAAGATGACATGTGGATAATCGATAGTGAATCTTCTAGGCACATGATGGGACATCAAGCCAGACTCTCAAATCTAAATGAGAAGAATACCTTGTACAAGGTAGATCTTGGAGACAAAACCACTTACCCCGTGGAAGGATTTGGACAAGCCTCCATCAAAATGAAAACATGTAACTATGTTCACTTAAGAAATGTTTTATATGTACTTGGTTTAGAAAAGAATCTTGTATCCATATCCTACCTAGAAGACAAAGGAAACATAATATTCTTCATCGATGGAAAAGTATTATCATGGCATAAAGACTCCAGCATAGAGAATGCTAGGGTTATTGGAAGTCATGAAGGAAATTTGTACAGACTACTGGAACAAAATGAAGAAGCTTTTGTACATGACAAAGTCAACCCTAATGAACTTTGGCATAGAAGGTACGCTAATATTAATTATCAAGCATTACCCTTTCTCAAAACAATGGTTGAAGGAATACTAGAGTTGCAGTCTACACATGAAGGAATCTGCAAAGGATGTGCTCTTGGGAAGAATATCAAGAAACCATTCCCAAGCAAAAATAACATATCTAAGGAGATTCTAGATCTGATACATTCAGATGTTTGTTGTACGATGCCAGTAAAATCTCTAGGAGGAACTTATTACTACGTAATCTTCATAGATCACTATTCAAGAAAGACTTGGTTATACCTACTAAAGACAAAAGACGAAGTATTCAACAAGTTTCAAGAATTCAAAGAAGAGATAGAAAACCTCATGAATAAGAAGATCAAGATGCTAAGAACAAATAATGGTGGAGAATACACATCAAAGGAATTCGTTTCATTCTGCAAATCGGAAGGGATTAGGAGGGAGCTTACTGTTCCTCATAACCCTCAACAAAATGGTGTAGCTGAAAGAAAGAATAGATCTATTGAAGAAACCGTAAAAGCCTTACTAAATGATCAAGGTATATCCATGTTCTTATGGGGAGAAGCAGCGATGACAACAATATATGTGCAGAACATAAGTCCTCATCGTATATTGAAGGACATGGCACCAAAAGAAGCCTTCTCAGGTAAGAAACCTAACGTGGAAAACCTAAGAATATTTCGATTCCCTGTTTACTCTCACATTCCCAAGGATAAGAGGAATAAACTAGAACCCTCAGGAAAGAAGGGGATATTCGTAGGATACAATGATTCATCCAAAGCCTATAGAATATATATTCTAGAAAAACAAAATATCGAAGTCAGCAGAGACGTAACATTCAATGAAAATATGGCCTTCAAGAAATCCATAGAAGAAACTATTGAATAAGAAGAGATTGAAGAACCTAATGAAGAAAACACAGAAAACAAAAAATGACAAAAAGGAACAACTTGATCATCCTATGGAGCCATGTGAAAACATTGATTCAGATATCGTACCCAAGACAAAGAAACAACCAACTTGGCCTAAAGATACCTTACAAGACGCAGAAAGACTCAAGGTTCCAGAAGGAACATTCAGAAAGAGTAAAAGACCTAAAATATTCTCAAGTTATGCAGCATACATGACGAAGCTTCTAGATGAAGAACCTACCACATTTGAAGAAGTAGTTCAAAAGGGACAATGGGAAGAAGCTATGATGGAAGAAAATCAATCCATTATGAAGAATGAACTATGGGAAATCGTACCAAGACCTAAAAATAAATCAGTGGTAACTTTAAAATGGGTATATAAGATCAAACATGCAGCAGACAAAAGCGTGGATAAATACAAGGCAAGATTCGTAGCTAGAGGGTTATCCCATAAGGAGGGAGAAGATTATGATGAAACCTTTTCTCTGGTGGCTAGATATACTTCCATCAGAGSTATTATATCTCTTGTTTCTTCCATGGGATGGAACTTACATCAGATGGATGTAAAGACAACTTTCCTCAATGGAGCAATTGAAGAAGAAGTATATATTGAACAACCCCAAGGATTTGAGGTACATTCCAGAGACACTCATGTTTGCATATTGAAGAAATCCCTATATGGAMTMAAGCAAGCTCCAAGAGYTTGGTATGCCAGAATGGACAACTATTTAACAAGACTTGGTTTATCCAAGAGTCATGCAGATCCAAACCTCTATTACAAAGTCGTGGACAATGAACTTGTAATTMTACTACTATATGTTGACRATCTATTCATAACAGGTGAAGAGTCTCTCATCATCTAGTGCAATAARGAAMTAGMTTCTGAATTTGATATGAAATATCTARGTCTCATGCATTACTACTTGGGACTAGAMGTATGGCAGAAGTATGGTGAAGTATTCCTTGGACAAGGAAAGTATGCAATAAAGATCCTTCAGAAGTTTGGAATGATGGATTGTAAGTCCATGGACACTCCGATGAATACAGATATAAGAAAAGTAAAGGATCCAGATTCTGATTTAGTAGATCCATCTCTATATCAACAACTAATTGGGTCATTGATGTATTTGGTAAATACTCGACCAGACATTTGTTTTTTCGTGAATACACTATGCCAGTTCCAGGTGGAACTGAGACGTGAGCATTGGATAGCTGCAAAACATGTATTAAGATATATTCATGGAATAATAAACTATGGCTTGAGATATACTGCATCCAACGATATACAACTTCATGGATTCACAGATTCAGATTGGGCAGGAAGTGAAGAAGACAGAAAGATCACTTCAGGCATGTGTTTCATCTTGGGCTCCGCTATGATATCTTGAGGCAGCAGGAAACATAAGTCTGTCGCACTCAGCACAACAGAAACAAAGTATATCGTAGCATGTGAAGCATGCACAGAAGAAATATGGCTAAGGAAGTTAATCTCTGATTTATTTGATCAAATTCTAGAATCGACCATAATGCATTGTAATAATCAGAGTTGTATAAGATTATCAAAACATCCCGTGTTTCATGAAAGGTCGAAATGCATTGATATCAAATACTACTTTATTCGAGATAAAGTCCAGTAAGGAGAGGTAAAGCTCGAGTATATCCCCACAGATGAGAAGACAACAAACATCCTGACAAAGCCTCTATCCAGAATAAAGTTTGCATATTTCCAAGAGAAGAT
This sequence comes from Picea glauca, assembly GCA_000966675.3. Lineage (NCBI taxonomy): Eukaryota > Viridiplantae > Streptophyta > Pinopsida > Pinales > Pinaceae > Picea > Picea glauca. Next base: position 4,254 of record JZKD02S0311708.1, on the reverse strand, counting down.
GGGGATCATGGAAATAACTCCCTTACATAAAAGGGAAGAAATGAATCTCCAGGTTGGGAGGGAGCACTAAAAATATTATTGAAGACATTTATTTTTTGAGATTGAAAAATAGTCCAGCTTGGACATATTCTTTCTTGTTCAGAAAGTGGATTGAGATTTCTGACGGACAACGATTTCCCATTGTGGTTAACATGGGAAATGCTCCAGATTGTTGATGTATCATAGACAATGACTTCCCATTGTGGTTAACACGGGGAGTGGTCTAGGGTAGTCTCTCTTCTTGAGGGTTACTCAATAATACTGGCCCGCCTCTTCGGACCATAATTTCTCATTGTGGTTAACATGAGGAATGGTTCGTTTTGGAGGTTGATACAAGACAGTCTTTTCCTCTTGTGGTTAACAAGGGAAATGGTCTAGATAGTCATTCCTTAGGGTTTATACATTCTCTCCATGGTGCACTTTGATTAATGTAGGAGGAATGGCCCAGGGTGGGGAATGGTCCAGGCTCAACAATAAGGTACAAGCATTCCTTAGGGTTTATACATTCTCTCCAAGGTACACTTTGTTTAGTGCTGGAGGAATGGCCCAGGGTGAGGAATGGTCGAAGAAATCAGAAAAATCATTCTTCCTTGTTTGAGAAGAATAAGGCAGATAGCCCATCGTTGATGTTCTACTCTGAGGGAAAATATTATTTCAAGATCTCACATATGTGAGTGAAAGATTGACCTAGATGATTCAGTTTATTTTAACAATATTTTATATATAGGTTGATATCAGATGATTGTTATGGAGACTGCCTGTCTCCAAACATTAGAGATATACTACTATGGTGGACTTGTTCCATTGTTTGTGACTATGTGTCACTGTTTGAGTAGTTGCGTACTAGCATGGATAAACATAGGCGTGTTGTATCAATTGATATTGTACCAGTTGTCATAGGAGATTATCTAGTTGGATAATAATGACGGTGCTCGTGATACTACCAATTGAATGGTATGTTTGTGCTCAAGACCATACCTCCCTAGCTAGGAGGGAGTGTTGATATTATGGTAGCTTTGGGAGGTATGAACCTCTATTGTGACCTATGACGAGATTAGAATATTCTGGAAGGAAGCAAAGAAATGAGTGTAACCCTCGATGAGATGTCAACTGAAGAAAGATAAATAATATAAATTAATTATTACCCAGAAGGAGAAGTCGGCCTAGGCAAGTCTTCCAGAAATACTATAAATATAGGGCACCAATCTCTCATTTGACACACTTCTCATAATTGTAGAGAGCAGTTTCTGCGCACTGCAATCCAACTGTTTTGTGTGCAAGTCCTGGGAAAGGTGCTGCACCAGTTTTTGGGTGAGATTATCTGATCAACTTGGTTACTTCTTGCTTGGTGCATTAGCCTCTCTTGGCTATTGGATTGCTACCATGATTCTTTTCTCTGTCAAGGTCAAGGTGCTTGGAGGGTGGCTTCGGCCTATGGTTGGGTGACAAGGGTATTGTCAATGGTAAAACGAGCACAATAATTCATATTCTAACACTGTGTTGGAGTCTATCACACATGAAGTAATAATCTGCCAACTGAGTATCCCATCTATAGTTGGGTTTACGTAATCCTCATTGCGCGCAGTTGTTATGTACAACTGGATGATTTCCTCTAATTCTAAGAAAGTGGGTTGTACAAAGCTTTCCCCTTCTGATGGGTCTAATGGTGCAATGATCCTATATTCTCCTGACTCAAATGTCATTTTTTGTGTCTTTGAGTTGATTATGGTCTGGTTGTCAAACGCCCAATCCAAGCCAAGAAGCATTGGATATAGTGTTGTGATGTCCACTATTTCAATCACTTCAAAGTCTTCTTTACTGTGCACTCCATCTAGGTCTATTGTCACTCCTTTCAATCTACCAATTGGTAGGACTATGTATTGGTTTTCTAGTTTCAGCTGGACAGGTGAATATCCTAATGTGGGCTCTCCCATACATTGCCATGTCTTCTTTGGTAGTACATTGACTTTAGATCCTAGATCCAGTATAATATCTCCCACGTTGAAATCTCTGATGTTGGCATTCAACCTGAACTCCCTACTTGTCTTTCTCCTTGTATGTAGGTGATCGACTATTTTTTGTTCTAGTTTTCCTTCTTTCTCTATACTACATCTTTCTCATATGTTTTGCAATATTTTGACAGATGATGGATCATTCAATACTTTTACATATGATTGAAAAAAACCTTTGATTGTACTTACTTGTCTCATGGGTTTCATTTCATTGGTACGATCCAATAATGGAGGCATCTCGTACTCTGGCGCTTCCTTACTCTGCTATGCAGTTGAAGTCAACTAAGTGTCTTGCTTCAGGAATTCTTGTCTGGCTTGCTTAAATGTGTCCTTCTCGTTATGTGCGTCGAATTGTCTCCTTGGTTCAACATTCTTCTTCACCCACTGATGTTTTACTGGTTCTTGTCGAGTTGCGTCATTTCCTTTTTTAGCTCCTCCGCACGTAACTATATTGATGTTCCATCCTTCGTCCCTCGCTTCGACTAAAATCCAATGAACATTCTGGTTGTTCGGATTCTTCCATATCATGGTTCGATGCGTGACAATACATATAAGTTGTTGGTGGAAGTGGACATTCCCTTGCATAATGTCTCGGTTGTTGACAATTGTGACATACCACCGGTCCTCTACCTTTTCCAAAGCCTCCTCTTGCTCGTCGTCCACCTATGTATCCATCTCGATCTCCTCTTGGCGCGTTATACTGAGGCGCCTGATTGTACTGTGCGGTATTGTACTAAGGGTGTGTTGTGTTGTACTGTGATTGTGCGGTATTATATGGTTGTTGCACAATATTATACCGTTGTTGTAAAGTGTTGTATGGGGATGGAACTTGGTTAAATTGTGGTGCATCTTGCCCAGTCATCATTTCTTCCTGCACCATATATGCATCTGATGTCCTTTCTCACATCAAATCCATAGTTCTACAAGCTTTGTCGTCGTGGCCCACTGACTTGCAAAAGTTGCAATATGAACTCTTCGGGACTGTCTGGTATTTTTGCATCATTGGGAATTGATATGGATCGTGGCCCGGTTTCTTAAAGATCTCGCACCATAGTCCTTCTGTTGGTAATGGATTTGGCATTCCTGCTGCCATATACTACGCGAATATTGGACATTCATTCTTGTGGTGTCCTTTTGTTCTACATGTGGTACACCAAACGACTTCTCGTTTGTCCTTACTTTTTTCTGGTTTAGCTGGAACGTTAAGTTCTTCAAATCCTCCTTCAGTTCTTTGATGGTTGGATTTGTCTACTGATATTGGTTCTCTTCCAATTGTAGGGATACCTATAGAGCCTCTGCTTGTGTCTGAAACTTCTGTTGTCTGTGGTAGCAGTGAATTGACAAACAGGTGCCTGTGTTGCATATCGGTCATGAGATATTTAAAATTTCATTTCAGTCTCTTGAATCTCTGGTCAATATCCCATACAGATTCTCCTGGTTTCTGTTTGATTTCTATCATCTCATTCATGTACTGATCTTCTGAACTTGGCTTCTGGAACTCATTTATCAACAATTTATTGATGTCTGCAATCGTTCTGGTTGTCCCTATTGGATTGTATGTAGCTAAACTCATATACCAATCAAGTGTGTGATACCTTAGTGTAATCTCTATTTGTTCCAGTTTAGTATCTTCGTCTGTGATCTGTTTCGCTTCCCAAATATTTTCACATATAAACAAATGTTTTTTCGGGTCCTCCGATGCTTCTCCTTTGAACTTTGGTAACCTGATGGTGGGATCATGTCCTTCCATCCTAAATGATGAACTACTACCTCCGCGTGGTGTAGATACTTGACTAGTGCTTCATGAACTGGCTCCTCCAGTTGTTGTTCCTTGTGTAGATGTCCTTTATGTTGTATTTCTTCCCTCGAAATGCAGTTGTCTAAACAATGGTGTTTTCTTTGGTGTATTAGTGGCACATGGGTTTATGGGTTCCACACTGACATTAATATGGATAAGACTACTACTTTCTCTTCTCGCTCTTGGACCTCTCATCTTCCTCTCATATGTTGCGCATAGGATTTCCTCAATCTACTCCACAGCCTGGAGATCCTCTACCTCTTCTTCATCACTTGCCAAGCCTTCCCTCATGGCTATTGTTCGTGCTCTTTTCGTCAATGAGTGAGCAAAAAGCGAGCACTTACATGCCTAGTTGGGCTCTTCTAGTCATGACAGCTGCAATGCAAAAGGTTAGAAAGAAAATAG
>JZKD02S0311697.1:0-11512 GCA_000966675.3 Picea glauca | reverse complement strand
AGATCTATCTACTAGAGACAAGTTCATGAAATGTACACAAACTTTAAAGGAAACAGGCCAAGCATAGATTTATATTAATGAGAACAAAGTGGTGCTTACAACTATGGATGTAGTGCAACAACTTCACCAAGCTCCCTTTGTCCATACCCTTTCTCAAATAATCCACACAAAATCTTGATGCTTCAATGATATCTCCCTTATGAGATCATAAGTTTTATGCTTCACAATTTCTCCATCCCTTCCTTATGAGATCATAAGTTAGGTGCTTCTCTCAAACTCTATCCCAATACCACTCATGAGATCATAAGTTTGGTATCTCTAATCTCTATCTTGTAGCTTTCACCATGAGAAGGCCTCCTTATATAAGCTTGGAGAGGCCCAACGACTTGAGAGATCTTTGGGATAAGTTGAGGATTCCTCTCCTTTAGTTGTGGATCTTCCCTATGATCATGCCTTGACCTCAGATTCAAATCCAACCAACTTCAGAGATTGAGGGGATTCTTCCCTGATTTATCTCAACAAACCAAAATTCACTCAGAAATGGGAGCGCTCCCCCAAAAGGGTGCATAGAGCGTTTCAATGCTCCCCCAAAGAAGGCTAGGGAGCGTCGATGCTCCCTGACAGTGGGTAGGGAAGTGCTTCCTTCCAAAAATCATTTTTGAGTAGTTTTCTTCATGGAAAATGCTTTGTACGCTTCATCAAATGATTTCTCTTACTAAAACCAGTCTTTGAGGGTGTCTTAAGTGTCCCTGTGATGTCGTTAGAGGCATGACATAGGCAAGATGAAAGTATGATTTTTGTGACACTTGTGGTCAAGATGTGACACTTGCGGACAAAATGTGACACTTACAACACTTGTAATGAAGACACTTGCGACACTATTGAAGTGAGTAATTTTGATATGTAACAAAAATGTGGTGTGGTAAAGAGTTAGAGGAAAAAAGAAAATTAATGTATTATAAGGATGTAATCAACCCTAATCTAGAAGATCAAAATTATCTATCTGTTTTTCCAAGTGTAAAGAAAAAAAAGGCATTGCTAAGATAAGAACAAATTCTCACGAGCTCCATAGTGAAATTGGGCATTAGTCTATTCCTAAAATGCCATGGAATGAAAGAGTGTGTCACCTTTGTGACACTAAGAAAGTTGAAGATGAAAATCACTTTCTCTTAGATTGTCCAGCCTATACCCATATTAAATCTCATTTTAAAAATATTTGTCACACTACCTTTGTTAATCATCATCATCAACATATTGAATTTTTTTTAATTATAATTTGATTCATTTTAATTAATGATGATAATTATTATTTAATAAATTAATTGATTTCCGTAAATATTAATCATTATTATATATAAATTTTAAAAAATAAAGTAATTAAAAATGTCCATATTATTATTATTCAAATTATAACACCATATTCAAACTATATGTGAAATGACATGGAAAAAAAATGTAACATTGTCTTTTCCTTGGAATGCATAATGTTTAAAAAAAATAAAAAGTAAAAGACGTAGAAAATGATTCTCCCATTAGTTGGGCCCCAAACTTTAGATAGCTTCCTAGCTTGACCCAAAGTTCATCCTTGGCATTTTTCTTTTGGAGGATTAGTGTGCCTTCCACACGTCACATTTTTTTTGTTGTTGGAAAATTTCCTTATTTGAGGAGGCTTATTCACCACTTTGTTTCATTAAAGGAATCAATCTAATGCTATTCAAGTCAACATTATGACCTTTGAATTATAATAAAAATTAGGCATCTAATATCATTCAAAGGATAAGGTTTAAAAAAAATTAGTATTTTAATATTATTTAATTTTATATTAATATTATTTTAATATGATAATATATTTAAGTGGGTTTAATGGTTAAGAACATGTGTTTCCTTTTAAGAGGTTTCAAGTTCAAATCCATAGGGGGTAGGGCATGTATATTTCTGTAGACTTTGGCGGAGGGGGTCTCATACACCAATTAGGTGTGTGGCTTGGTCGTGACCTTAAAAATAGATTATTATTATTATTATTATTATTAAAAAATATTTATTTATATTAGGATAAGGTTTACATTTGTATTTAAAATATTTTATGGTTTTAGGTTATCAATTTTGTTTTTTCACTTCTTGTATAAAGTGTTTCTCTAAATCTTCGACTCAAAGCTTCATTGTACCTATATTTAAAAGTGAAGATAAAAGAAATCCCTCTAATTATAGGACCATAATGATTAGCTCCATTTTAGCTAGGTTTTATGGAAGCATTTTGGAAAAGAAGATAGCCATATGGATAGAAAGCCACAAAAAAAGAGCTAAAGATTAGGTTGGTTTTAGAGGTTATCATTCAATTGTGGACCACCTTGTCATGCTTAGGATCATTGCAAAGGATTGTCGTAACAATAAAACCAATCTCCTTTGTTGTTTCGTTGACTTTAGGAAATCTTTTGACACTATGCCTAGGACCAAACTTTGGAATAGGTTAGAAGAGCTAAAAGCTTCGTCCGGGGTGAGAGTTGTTGTGGTATGGTTATATGATAATGGTATTACCAAGTTTAGGAGCACCAAGTGTTAGTCAAAATAAATCAACTATAATATAGGAATCAAGAAAGGTTGTTCCCTATGCCCTACCCTTTTGGCATTTGCATTGACAAGTTAGAAGATTGTTTGGAAGTTGTAGGTTGTGTTGAACCAACTCTCGTTAGTATAGTCATCATCATTCTTCTCTATGTCGAGGATATTGTTCTTATGGAAAGGAATCCCTATAACCTTAGTAAGTAACTTAGAATCCTCAAGGACTTTTTCTCTAGTGCAAGTATGAATGTGAACACTAACAAAATGAATGTTATGATCACTAAATCCAACAAGATCACCTATGCTACTTTTGTATATGACAACAATATCTTAGAGGAATTTCCTTCGTAAAAGTATCTTGGAATTGATATTCATCACAAGTTCAAATGGAACTATAGCATTGAGAAAGGGATAAATGGAGGGTGGAAATATTATTATGGACTTGGAAATAAGTGTAAATTAGCAAACCTTTGGCTATGGGATAAGAAAAAACTCCATTGTGAGACACTTGTCACTCCTATTATCTTATATATGGATGTGAAGTTTGGGGATGCAATATATCTTGAGAATCCTAGATAACTATAGAGTAGATCCAAAAAAAAATTATAACTTAATGGCAATACACTATATCCTATACTTCTCATAGAAGTGAGTCTTTCCCCCATTGAGAGCACAATTGTGATTAGGTACTTAATGTACAAGAACAATATAAACAACATGGATGACAAGAGGCTCCCCAAAATTGCTTTAGACTCTAGCCAAAATCACCAACGACTCAAGGGGGGATGGCATAATGATGCCAAGTCTTGGATAAATCATAGGGGAATAAAAGAAGAGGTTATTCTGCAAAATACATATGATATTAAAAATATTGTAAAAGATAAATTTAAGGAGAATCTATGGTGTGATAAAGTTTGTCTTGTCTTTCAACTTCTTCAACAATTCCTTCCTCTCCTTGCTCTAGTCCTCACTCGAACCCTGACATATTAAGATCATGCCTACAAAAATCAGTAAACAACATGCTTATCAATTCACAATTTCATGCATAAACATTTCATTATTGATCAAAACTCAAGAGGAAATATTCATATCAACACATTACTTATTTGTGCAATTCATGGATTTGTTGGGTATGTGTTATATTCTTTGCATGTGTCTATGTGGGCACGTCAGATATGACAACTGCGTATGATGATCCCTCATACTAGTGCTTTGTTTGTGACGTGTGCGTTGGGCGCTTTCCTAGGGGGGTCCCAAGGGGGGGCAGGTATGCCCCCCGTGGTTACGCGCAGCGTTCGGGGCAGCGCCCCGAAATTTTTTTTGGGGTGGTTTTTGCTATTTTTAGTGGTTTACTAAAAATAATCCCGATTTTATGGATTAGGGTTTTGGTATCTACAGAATACCTAAAAACATTGTATATATTGTATAATGAATGGTGAAATTCGATATAATGAATATAAGAAAGGTTTTCCTGGTTGAGGGTTTCCGGTATAAAAAATCTCTGTGTACTATGTGAATGAGCCATTGATTAAATTATGTTTTTCTTAAGAATCTATATGCATTGCTTTACTTCACAGGTTTAAAACTTACAGGATCTGCATCCATATGGATGTCAAATTTACTTAGCTCATTGTCTTCCCTTGACATACCCATTGTGTTCATGATCCTAGTCAACAGATAAAAAGATTTATCTAAGTCTCATCTTCCTTGTGGTCACTCACCTTCTAGGCTCAGGCATACCCTTCTCTACTATACAATCCCTCAGGAGATCCATCTTTCCTGCCAAGGCTTTCTCTCAAAATAAGAGTTTCAGAGATGTCACTGAGTCTTATAGTTGAGGCAGCCCTCATGCCTTCTTTTTTGAGGCGTCCCTCCGACTCATTTTAACACAACACAACACATTCTATGGCGATCATGGAATATCATAGGGTTATCATGTCACAATAGTACAACAATGTCCTTTTTCCATGATTTCCAGCTTGACAACCATCATTTGTCCCTCTAGAACATATCTGTTATCTCACCTATATCACATGCATACAGTAATCGTGAGATATTGTTATCAATTCCAATCAAAATTTCTTTCAAATATGTTACCCACTCATTTTCCGATTTCACATTTTCATTTTAAGATCTGTTCTATACAGGAACCAGATTCCACAAGTATGAGACTTCCTTCTCATATCAGTTTGGCTCAGTAGACATTGGTCTTCTTTATGGGCTTATAGCACTGCCATATCGAAGACCCTTTCTTCCTGCAATTCATTCTTCACACAACCAAACAAAGTGTTAGTTCTCATGCGCATACATTTTTATTTCACACTTGCATTGGATTCCAAACAATTTGAAAATCATGCATACTAATAATTAAATCACTTTCCTCTATTCAATGACATGAAGAAAAGGAATCACCATTCCTTACACATGCATTATTTCATCATACCAAGCTTTTCAAATTGCAACCAATCATTATATGAATTTAACCAATGTGTCAATGTCCTTGGCCACATTTATACACAATGCACCCTTGCATTGATTTCAAATTACCACATTTTATGCTAGGCACTTTGCCATGGCGGGTTGGGACTCAACTAACCTCTCACCTCATGGTTCCTTTGTAAACATTCACTATTACCGTAGTACTGTTCTTCCTGCTACAAACTGATCATAACCCCAGATCAGGATAACATAATATGAAATTATGAAAATTAAAAATTTCCATATGATGCATCCATGCATTCTTTCTTTACTGGTAACTAGGGTGCCAATATTCATGGCCACCCAATTCCTCTCTCCACCATTTTCATAGCTCTGTTGGAACATGAGAAGGTCCTCCTTCCATGATGGGCAGTCCAATACCCACCTCCTTTCATACAACATGCATGTATTCACTGCATTTAATCAATGTAATCAATGTGTTGCTTATGAGCACTTTTGTTCCCAATCATTCCTGATTGGTCAATGCATTCATGACACTTTGTTCATGAATTTTCTTGCAAGGATCTCAATCATCCTTGACTGTTAGAGGTTCTTCCCTCTGTCCTTCAAGTCTTTCTTTCCTAAATCATACACTACTTGGGTGTCAATGGCCTTCAATAACCAATCAAAATTTCCATGCTTATCATTAGGACACTAAAATATTTTAGAAGGGGTTATTACCCAATCCCTTCTCAATTTTCATGTCACATGGGCATGAAATATTTATACAAGTTTTGGCTTCCAACACCCTTTCTCATATTACCTCATCAATGGTGCTTCATGTGATATCCTAAGGTCCCTTCCTCAATCTTTCAACAACAACCTTCTTACATTTATCTTTTACCTAAGGTTTTCTATCATTGACAATTGTCCTCCCCCAACAACTCAAATTCTTTCCCTAGACATAACAAACATCATCACATTCAAAATTGTATTAGTTGTTATGTGAAATAAAATGCATGTGTCATAGCATTCAAATCAACATAACATTTTCAGGTATATTCTATCATATCTACATGCCCTCTATCACATTACTCCTCAATGTGTTTTCTAGTGCAATCGCAATCAAATTTTTGGTTGTATCTAAAATCATACAAGTATCATTATTCTCATGTCCTTAGCATTCATACACAACAACATATCAATTTTCTCATTCCAGAGAAACACAGTAATCAATAAGAAAGGAGTTAAGGGACTCTTCCATTTTCCATCTCCTCCTACACAGTTTGGAATTTTCATCTTAAATGAACCATTCCCTAGGCTTCTCTTCCTTTATACAACATAGATTAACCAAGATCATTCATTTAAACATATTCATTAAATTATTTTCACTAGTTGTACTTGTTTTCATAACTGTTCTTTTAAAGCTTACAACTTTATTAAGAAAATCAGAGTTTTGGAGTGAGAAAAGTGTTCCTCCTTTTCTCCTTATTTGCTTTTGCAATTCATCCATTTTTGGATTTTCCTGCACTATTTCTTGATTAGTTTCATCTAAGTTTCATCTTAATCTTTCCTGGATGTAACGACATACTTACAACAACAATATTTAGTTCACAAATTAATTATGAACAAGTGCATTATGCACCTCTACCGAATAGAAACAAGATTGGTCAACATTCATTTGCATATCTTTCATTCTTGTATTATATTTTAAAATCTAATCCAATATTCTTATACAAATAGGCTTTGCAGTCCATTGTCTAATTCTCAACAATCATTAAGGTTGTTACGGCTCTATTCTCACGACAGATTCTTCACACAGTTCCTCCACATGGAACTGTCTCAACATGCAACTCCCTTGTTGCATATCCATCATTTATTGAAATGATCTCAATCCTGAGTCCGCATCAACTTCATCATTTTAGTGTCTTACCCAATATTCCATAAAGAATTGTCAGCATGCATTCTTATTATGCATTCATATTATACATCCAACATATACATTTATTGCATCAACTTGCATTTACACTATACTTTCATGAACTTACATGCTTCAACATGATGTGTGTGTCTACCATAGGAACGCTTTATAGTTTCACTTGCATATCTATTTAAATCATTTCACTCATGATTTGTTCACAATCATTTACATGAAATTCTCGAAGGCACAATCATATTGTCTTCTATAATAACCACAATGCATTTCTTTCTCATTGCTCTTGTAGCATTTTATATTAGCTCTTTTTAAAGGATGGATCACACTCTCCTCAAGCTATCATTTAAAAAAAGTAAAAAAACTTCTTAAAACAGAGTCATATAGGTATCTATAGCATTATCCAATGTAGGAAAGTACAAATCTTGCCGCACAACTCATTTATTCAGGAAACCATATCATCTCTTTAGTATACATATACTCATCCATCATATGCGTGCATCACTTACACATTTCTATATCATTCATATCCATTTATTTGATCTTAATATCATCTTTCTCTACTGAGAGCTTACAGTCAATTCACATGACAAGTCTCACAGGAATGTTCGTAATTATGTTTCCCTCTCTACATGGCAACAACTAGCAAGAAAACACTTGATCTTTTTCTACTAAAGCATTCCACAATTTAGATAACATAAGTGGGTAATTACAACATTCCCCAAGGAAACAAGATAACGATTCCAGTCTCTCTTCATGCCTCAAACCATTTTTGGTCGACAAAACTTTACCAAGGGAATATTTCCTTAATATTCCCTCTAAATACTACTTGAGCACACTAAGCCATACCCATATGGCTATCATCCACCTCTGGATTTCAATATGACCCATTATCCTTTAGGAGAATGTTCAAGCACTCCCTTTACCAAACTCTGGATCAACACTTCATTGATCCATTATAGTCATACTCTTCCTAGGTATGTAAAAAATCAACATCCGCAACATTTGTATTCATGTTGTTAATTATCCTACTGACATCAAGTCATTATTGACCAAATTGGTCCATCAACAGACCATAATTTACAACCCATCACAAGTTATAACATGTCTATTTGCATGTTACATACATGCTTACTCATTACCATATGCATTACAACATATCCACATCTTGCCTTTTCATGTACAAACAATTACTCATGTCAATAGGCATGTACACTCTTTTGTACAACCATGAGCTCACAAATTGGCTCCTTTGTTCATGTCATTTCACCTCTTTTATGAGGACTATCGTTAGTTCAAAAAACTCATTTTTCTTTGCTTAACTAGTTTTTCAACAACAAGTTTCATTTATTACAAGTCAAGTAAATTGACCTTACAAATTTTCCCATCATTCCTCTAAACATGAGTTGAATTATACATACAGAGCTTAACCTTTATCTAAAAAATGAAATCATAATTGTCATGGTTCTAGTCATCCCATACTTACAGGCAACATTACAACCACTAGTTCATTCATTGTTTGAACTTAAGTAACCCTTAACAAGACTCTGCCATTTTACCTTCAGATTCAACCATTAATGATTATCAACATATTCCCACTCATGTAGGAGTAGTTACCAATCCATTTCGCAACAATAGTGCTTTTGTTGCAAGAAACTCGAAAACAAGATTTCAATCTATAGTCCTTCTTCTCAAGGAATTGGTGCATATAATAAACAAACTTTTAACACAGAGAAACTCTTTCTAACAGGTTGGTCTTGGACTTGTTATACAATTCATGTTATTGATCCCTATCCCATCTATGCCTAGTGTTTGAACTCTGCTATGATACCACTTTGTAACACACCCAACACCTAACCCTTAGGTTGGTGGGGTGTCAAAATTTCTCATTCCTCAAATCAGTTATTTTGTTTAAATAAATCCCATAGTTGGACTCTGCTCACCGAGATATTTTCAATGGCTATAACCATGCTCAAAACCAAGCTCAAAATCAAAAGTTACAACCTCTTAAGGTTTTCAAGCCTTCATTGGCTAAGACTTCCACACTGCCATGTGGCATCCACATGGCTCCACGTCCCTATACCATCCAACGTAGCACTGGCGTATAATATAATGTCACCCTCTAGTGCAAACATAGTTGCTAGTGTGGTTGTTGGTATGGAACCCATGTGGTAGCCGCCCACTAGAGCCCTCATCTCCCCATGCCCAAAATTACTTAACAAACCCTTGATACCCGATATACCGAGGTATCGAAATATCGATCAACCAGGATTATCGGCTTATCAACCACGATTAAACCAATACTCAAACAACCTCCAAGTGCCCGGTTCGGTATCTAAGTTGGAACCTTGGACATGTGGCACAACCACAACTCGCCACCTAGCTCTATACATTTCCTTATCACCACTTGTCATCTGGTGTTACACATAGCACTCATTTCCCCTGGAACTCTGCCTCAAGGATCTGATTCACCTTGACACATGGAACACCTACCACTTGACGCATGGACCACCCATGTCATGACACGTGGGTTGATGTGGCTATACACATTATCATCGAGCATACAGTATTTTTGGCCCTTGACCAAGTTTTGAGAGAACATTGGTCATGTTTGACCACTTTTAGGACTTCGGCAGGCTAGTCGAAGATGGAGCACCCAGGCGGAGCGAAGATCACAGGATCTCATTTGTTTTGTGGGCTTGTGGACCCAGCAAAGGCTTCTAGGGTTTATGTAATGGGTTAAGGGATGTCGGCCCATGGGTTTACCCATGATTAGGCCTTTTTTTAATGTATAAATAGATAGCTAAGTGATGTAAGAACTAGTTACTTGTGATCGACTTAGTGCAAGAAGTTGTAAGTGCTTTGTGCAGACAGACTATGTAAGGCTTTGTGCTATCAAGGAGTTGGCTTTGTGCCTTGACCTCATTTTGAGGAAGGTGTATCTAGTGCATTGTGTGCATATCACCTGTCCAGTGCGAAGCTTGGATCCATGGATTTTTGTACAGGAGAAGACGCATGTAAGAGCTTGAAGACTAATAAAGAAGAAGAAGAAGTTGGTGGACGTAGCCCCACACTGGGGTGAACCACGTATATCATGAGTTGATGTGCTTCATGCGATGTTGTTTATGTTGTTTATATATTAGTGTATTGATCTTTATATATGTTGGATGGATGTATGGATGCTTAGTGTTATATTTATGGTAAATGAATGCTAGATCTGATCTAATGCTATGTGCTAAGTGATGGGAAGTACTTCATCTTTATTGTTACTGCATTGATCTTTATTAAGGGTTTGATTTGCGATGTGAATGAGATTCAAGAAGTAATGCATATTGATGTTTAAGTGTTATGTTAAGTGTTGTAATCACAGATCTGTGTCCCAGCCTGGTTGTAGACAATTGAGTCCTGCAACCCCCCTGCCTCTACCTCGGGTGAGACTTCATCTACTTCACAGGTGTTGCCGAAAGGGTTGGTAGTTAGGGTTTTGTTGGTGCGTTGATTGAGCGTTGAACCCTAGGTCTGCACCTGTGCCAACAAATGGTTCCATTGTCGGGACCTGAAACTGTGATTGTTGGGAACTGAAGAAAAGAGAAAGCTCTGTGCGTAGATCTGTTGTTGTAGTGCGCAGTATTCTACTTGACTTGCGAAGCACTGTGCTAAGAAAGAAACTGGATCCGAAGAAAAGAGATAATATCTTAAAGCTTTGTTCTCTTGTAAAGGTAAGATAAGTGGAAATTTTTTCTTCGAAAGTATGAATCTAGGTATGTTTAATAGATTTGGTCCTAGTCTGAAAACTAGGGCACAGTTAGAAGAAAGAGTTGATATGAATAAATTTGATAGAAATAGAGAAAGATATGTTATTCCTATGCATAGAAATAATTTTTGGACTAATAAGTGGATGCAGGAACCTAGAAAGAATTTTTGCAGAATGTAGGTCCATCACTGTGATCCCAGTGTGTAGTATAGGGACGGTTGGGGATCGTTTAAAAGAAAGAGAGTATTGACACTATGTTATAATTGCAGAAGACTAGGACATCTTGCTAAAGAATTCCCTGGTATAGGCCCTCTTTGTCTTTGCTGTAAAGCTATTGGTCATGAGGTTGAGGATTGCCCAAGGATGATTGCTAACGTTGAAAAGATGAACATGAGACAAGAAGACTATAAAGAAGGTCAAGAAACTAAGGATATGTTAAAGAATCATACAGAAAAAGAGTCTGAGACTATGTTAAAATAGTTAAAAGAAGTAATGGATGATCACATAGACATCAGTTTACCAAAGATCATGAAAGAAAAAACAGTGCATAGTTACAAGAATAGAAGACTTCGACATAGACTGTGTATTAGATGAAGAAACACATGTGAATATTATGCCAGAAAGCACTTGGAAAATTTTGGGAAATCCTGCAATGATACCTTCATTGGGAAGGATAGGCTTGTTTAAAGGAAAGATGATAACCCTATGTGGAAGAGTTACTAATATACCTATGATTGTGTTGGACACACCTACCACACTTAGAGGGGGGGGTGAATGAGTGTGGGGCTCTTTTTCCCAAAACTTCCCTCTTGCACAAAAACTCATCAATTAGCATTCAACATTTGTCA
>JZKD02S0311686.1:0-19707 GCA_000966675.3 Picea glauca | reverse complement strand
CAGTGAAGCCATGCGCGTAACAGGGTTAGAAATATATCCATACTCGGGTTTAAAATATAACTTTTAATGCATACGTGAGTATGAAGGACCAACTGCTTTGATGAATGAGATCAAGAAATAATGAAAAATAAAAGATTGTTGTGACCTAATAACTAATTGAAACCATCTTTCAATAGGATCAAGATATTCTCGTTTCTCTTCTTTGTTTAGGTCACACAACATGTCCTCATTTTCCATGCTACGCAGATTGTCTTCTTCACGATGATTGGTCTTTGGGGTACATACAGGGTCTACTGAGAGGCATGCTAAGAACTCCTCAATCTCAGGTTCCCATGGTTTCTCTCCCTCAAATACTATACATGATTCTTGAGTCTCCTCAACAAATTGACAATATGAATCCAAAGGGACTTCTAAATCTTCTTGTGGAGAGACAACTGTTGTGGGGTATTCTACCCTATGGACTAATAAGCTAGGGCTCTAAACTTATATGCAGATCATGACCCTTAAGATTTAACTTTTAACCTTCTACCCAAAATCTCAACCCCTTTTTCAAGCAAACATGGGAAGAATCGACTCACCTTTTTAACGATGATTGAAGTAGATCCTCCGTTGAGCCTTCTATTTCCTCGTTGTTGCTGCCCCTTCCACAAAGATTCCTGCAATCAAGGTAAGACTACACATGCATGCTACTAATCTACTAGAGGGTTATAAATAACACATAAATCAAATAACATAGATGAGATTCATGAACTTGGGACGGGAAAAATATCTTTTTCATTAGTCTCAAAATGAATCACTTACAATGAGTTCTGAGACTGGCCACCGTTCCTCGATCCTGATCCTGGGCTCCTCCTCTTCTTTTGTCCTCCAACTACTGCAACANACATATTTTTCAATATGTAGTAGTGACCACTTCAATCCTCCACCAAAGTCAAGCTCACATAAGAGAGACAATGAGGTTCTCCATCAAATAGGGAAGAGCTTGGGGGTTGAACAATCTGTTCATACTTAAAAGGACAAAGGGATGCAGACTCAATATGAAGTGAATAATTTCTCCAGAGTAAATTTGCTCTCAAAGTTGAATTCTTCTCCCCCTTTTCCATGGATTGGATTTGGCCCATTTATAGCCTTCAAATGGAACTAAAGGGCCAAGTCAGAACGTTTCCAGTATATGGAAGGTCAAGTATCATGGGTTTCGTGACGTGGCATGGAAACCCGACACCATTTTTTAATTTTGGGCACAAAACTCGATGTACGCGGGTTGTAATGGTGCAACCTGTGTATATGCATGTTGTATAGCTATTAGGGCATGTATATGTGGAAAAATACAATTTTTATCTCTGGGAACTAGAAAAAGGGACTTCAAGTCTACATAGGGAAATGGAAAAGGCCTTATGAGAAAGTTTCATGGGGTGAGGCAAATCTTGCTATAACAAATATAACATCAGTATTGCATGTATATAGCTATAGACTATTCTATGTCCACGGGCATGTCATATGAATATCCAAGAATGTAAATTTTCACAAATGCACATCCATATGCATCAATCATTCAATGTTAGCATGCATACTAATGCATCTAATGTCATTGTATGCATCATGCATGCTAGTGAATTTATGCTTCGGTTCAGTTACTATTTATTTATTTATGTTGTAGTTGGTTGTCCTTGAATTTCTTCAGATCCTTTCTGACTTGTGTGATCTCATTCTTATCATATGCACTATTTCTCCCTCTTCAAAACACTTTCCAACCAAGTTCCACTTGGCCATTATGCAATCCAAGCAATGTGTTCTATTTGCACCAGCTTCTCATATGAATTCATACCCAAAATTTACCTTTATGAAACATTCCAGCACCTCGGAATGAGGTAGCTCACAATATTCCATCACTCTACTATCACAACATCATTGAATCAACTTAACCATAATTATTCCACATCCCTAATATTAATTCTATTTGTCCCTTGGATTTCCCAATTTTGGGAAATAGTTCTCTTTACTTCATTTAACAATTCCCTGTGAAGCCATACTTTTCTCACTCAATACCATTCCCAATGGAAGTCCATTTTCATTCAATGGAATTTTCCAAGTGAAAGAGAATTCACTATTCTATATCCAATTTATTTGCATTGGTATCATGCTTCCACTGTGAACTCTGATATCAAAAGTGGATTTATTTCTATGAGTAATTTTAGACATGTAGCTAAATCATAGCTACAAAATCCTTCCCAATAACTCTTGTCCTTGGAACACGGAGATTATTCACACCTCATATCCTAAACTCCTTGTTCTCTTTCACATCAAGAATGAATATATATACACATCTCTACCTTTAAGGCTATGGAGTCTTACTTTTTCTTCTATGCCCATTAATGAAACTATTCACCTGTTGGATCCATGTACTATGTGAGGATTATTGCTATTGTTCATTGCAATTTATTCAAATTCCATAGAAGTTGAATAGTAATTCTTTAGTTTCACTCTTCTTGAGTTCTTTATCCATTTTTCATTNGACAATGAGGTTCTCCATCAAATAGGGAAGAGCTTGGGGGTTGAACAATGTGTTCATACTTAAAAGGACAAAGGGATGCAGACTCAATATGAAGTGAATAATTTCTCCAGAGTAAATTTGCTCTCAAAGTTGAATTCTTCTCCCCCTTTTCCATGGCTTGGATCTGGCCCATTTATAGCCTTCAAATGGAACTAAAGGGCCAAGTCGGAACGTTTCCAGTATATGGAAGGTCAAGTATCATGGGTCCCGTGACGTGGCATGGAAACCCGACACCATTTTTTAATTTTGGGCACAAAACTCGATGTACGCGGGTTGTAATGGTGCAACCTGTGTATATGCATGTTGTATAGCTATTAGGGCATGTATATGTGGAAAAATACAATTTTTATCTCTGGGAACTAGAAAAAGGGACTTCAAGTCTACATAGGGAAATGGAAAAGGCCTTATGAGCAAGTTTCATAGGGTGAGGCAAATCTTGCTATAACAAATATAACATCAGTATTGCATGTATATAACTATAGACTATTTTATGTCCACGGGCATGTCATATGAATATCCAAGAATGTAAATTTGCACAAATGCACATCCATATGCATCAATCATTCAATGTTAGCATGCATACTAATGCATCTAATGTCATTGTATGCATCATGCATGCGGTTCAGTTACTATTTATTTATTTATGTTGTAGTTGGTTGTCCTTGAATTTATTCAGATCCTTTCTGACTTGTGTGCTCTCATTCTTCTCATATGCACTATTGTTCCCTCGTCAAAACACTTTCCAACCAAGTTCCACTTGGCCATTATGCAATCCAAGCAATGTGTTCTATTTGAACCAGCTTCTCATATGAAGTCATACCCAAAATTTACCTTTATGAAACATTCCAGCACCTCGGAATGAGGTAGCTCACAATATTCCATCACTCTACTATCACAACGTCATTGAATCAACTTAACCATAATTATTCCACATCCCTAATATTAATTCTATTTGTCCCTTGGATTTCCCAATTTTGGAAAATAGTTCTCTTTACTTCATTTAACAATTCCCTGTGAAGCCATACTTTTCTCACTCAATACCATTCCCAATGGAAGTCCATTTTCATTCAATGGAATTTTCCAAGTGAAAGAGCATTCACTATTCTATATCCAATTTATTTGCATTGGTATCATGCTTCCACTGTGAACTCTGATATCAAAAGTGGATTTATTTCTATGAGTAATTTCAGACATGTAGTTAAATCATAGCTAGAAAATCCTTCCCAATAACTCTTGTCCTTGGAACACGGAGATTATTCACACCTCATCTCCTAAACTCCTTGTTCTCTTTCACGTCAAGAATGAACATATATACACATCTCTACCTTTAAGGCTATGGAGTCTTACTTTTTCTTCTATGCCCATTAATGAAACTATTCACCTGTTGGATTCATGTACTATGTGAGGATTATTGCTATTGTTCATTGCAATTTATTCAAATTCCATAGAAGTTGAATAGTAATTCTTTAGTTTCACTCTTCTTGAGTTCTTTATCCATTTTTCATTACTTTCCCTATAGCTCTTTATTGCCTCAACCAAAATCTACAAGCTCTTCCATGATTCCATGACTACGATATCCAATCCCAGGCTTGAATTTATCTAATTAAATCTCTAATCCTACCAAATCTACATGAAACCATTTTTGTTATAATTATGCATATCATTTGTTTTGTGAATCAATGCTACATGTCCTTTTTCTGCTCAATTCATGAAGAATTATATCATTATTATCCAAATTCTGATAATTCTAGGTCATTCTCCTCTAAATCATATTCCAATGACTATACTCATTCCCTAATCTGATCTTTGAGATGAAAGTTATGGATCCCTGGAAAATCCACTTTCATCCCATTTATGCATTTTCTCCACTGGTGTAATTTTATTGAAATGCCAACTTCGGTCAACTGCAGAAGAAAATACGTCAGGAACTAGAGAAAATTTTAAATAAGGAATATATAATAATAATAATCACAAGGAATTCATAACAACTCTCATATTTTCAATTTGACGCTCCAGTAAAAAACTACAACAATTTAGAAATGACCCTTTTTCCCTTTTTCACCTCTTTATCCAGACTTAGAATTTTTAGCAAAACTAACTATCTCTCAATCTGTGCACTTCTGGAAAAATTTCACTAAACCAAAGTTATTTTTCTTGATGAGTAAATAAAATGTTGAGTAAATAAAAACTTTCAGTTTTTTGATCTGGGGTCACTTTTCCTCCTCCGAAATTCTAAAAAATCCCAAAAAGTGGCTCAGAATAGTGGATTTTTGCCTATTTCGGCATCCCCATTTCAATCCCCTTATTATTTATTCAGTTCCCTTGTGGATTAGTTTTTTGTCTGCTTTCTAGACACTCTCCATGAATTTTGGTTTAATCTAAACCTTTGTCAATGATCTGGACCCATATCTTTAAAAAACATTATTTTGCAATTCCTAACCAATACAAGTAGGAATGGTCAATGGCCCTCTCTGGCACTTTTTTAAACCTCGTATTTGTAGACAAAACCCATAAGTTTTATCCAAATATGACTTAATATGCTTTGATTACTTCAAAGTCTCTACTTGCAAGATGTTTAACCTTCCTCGCCTTCTCCATTTCACACTAGGTATTCATGTGGGACCCACAAACATCTATGGTTGAGATCACATATCACCCGCCCGTCGATCTACAGCTTAGATCTCTTCTCAAAGTCCCCCTATCTAACTCATTTCTTACATCCTCTCTCTATGCCTTTGATAGTCCTCCGACGACGAACGACTGAGATTACTTCTCGGCTATTCATCGATCTATGATCCATATCACTTCTCGAATTATCTCACATCCTCTCTACGGGCCTCTGACATCCCTCCTCTGACAAATGACTAGTATTAATTCTTAGTTATTCATCGATCTAAAATCCATAATACTTCTTGGAGTCTCCCCATCGGAGTGCCTCCACCTCAGGCATATGAGGCTACTCTGACCAACAGACTTTGATGACCCCACTACAAACAATGGTCCAGATCGCTCATGTATACACTCTGATAGATCAATGATACAGATTTCTTCTCGGTGTCTCCCCATTGGATTGTCTCCACCTCAGGCATCTGAGGATACTCCAACAACCCCACCGTAAACAACGGTCAATATCGCTCATATATACAATCTGATAGATCAAAAATACAAATTTATTCTCGAAGAATCTCCCATCGGAGTCTCGTTACAACTCATTTCTAGAAAACTTTGATGACCTCATCCTCCAACCAATAATCAGGATGATATCGCCATGTTGAATCAACGGTCTAGATTGTCTCCACACCAAAACATGGATTTTTCTCTAGGTCAATAGTCTGATCTCTCAATATTTGGTATGGTGGAACCCACGACATAAAAAATTTACGCCTTGTGCAGGATTTTGTAGCTCTCTTTATTGAACACAATTAATGTAAGTTTCCCTTTCATTAATAAACCATTTTGTCAAGCATTTCCCATGCGTGTGGAATAGATAAATAACACCCATCGCAGATCAACGATGGAAAACCCCCGCAGAGGTTAGATCGATGACTGTTGAGAGATGGTTTTATTTTTGGGAATAACTATCACTTATGTTGCTCTGATTGTGATGGAGTAAATTGTTGGAAGTTCAGGGCATGGATAATCAACATGGATCTGATTTATATGGTGAAAGACGGGGTTTAAACAACAAAACTCCCTCCTCTGATGTTGTTCAAAAGTCATTAATTGGTTTCACTTCCAAAACTTGTGTCCTTGCATGTAGCAGGCCCTTAAAGGCCTGGTGTTGTAAACCAACAAATCTGGTACCAATTTGTAACGTACCCACCACCCACAAGTTGGTCACGCTACTTCAAAACGCACTTCAAAAACTAATTTTGAATTCTGATAATAATTAATTTGAAAATAAGCATGAAAGACTCACATGCATTAATCAAGATCCATGCTACAATATAAAAGAAATGAATGATATGTCATGCACAACAATAACCAGAAGGAAAGAAAATTATAAATACATATCTCATAGATTAATAAATACACAACTAAATATACATGATTATACATAAAACACAGAGAGCACTTATATTTTCAAGTAAACATTCACCAATTGGTTGTAGACCAAGGACGTTCCTCCCAACCATAGACATTGTTGTTCATTTACTCTTAATGGAAGGTCACTCCCAATCCAGGGCTATGAATCCATAAGGAGAGGTCCTAAGACAAATATAAAAACACACCAGTTAGCTAACTAGCTCTCAGGTTTTCCCAACCACACAACAATCCTAATTTCCATCTCTCTTTCCTCTTCATCCTGCACAACCCAAAGAAATGAACCCCTTTATCTTCCATGAAATCCATTAATCTATTCCATTTCTCTCTAGGGATATAGTGCTACTGGTTGGGAAATATCCCTACTAGAACTCCAAGTATTCTCAATTGTGGACAGTTCTTTCCAAACTACCATCAATATCATGCACACAGACATCCATTCCCTCCTGGAATGACCAGTAATTTATTACAGCCATCTAGCAATGGATATCCTCTTCGAACCATTCATTTTCCATGCTTAGACCAAGAGCATATGAATTAGCAAGAACGAGGAACCCAAAAATGAAAGAGTGAGAAGAGTGTAAGAGTGGATGGAGAAGAACCAGTGAACCCCCAAACACCCCAAAGAGTTGTTTATATAATTACATGAAATCAAGAACCACATGGCCTCTCCCCTAAGAAGCTCATGTAACCACTTTTCTCAATTAAAGCCAATATGGCCAATTAAAATATAATAAAACGACTTAACCCCTTAATCCCCCTCTCTCATGGAATCATAGCCCCCTATCTCTTTTCCTTGTTCATATTTTAGCCAGAGGTGTATTTGTATTAATGTATATAGAAGTATTGCATTTCCTAGGCACTATGGCCCCTTTTCAACTTTACCATCTCACCAATCTAAGTCACAATTACATAATAAATTGTAGCTCATAGGGGTCAAAACCGGGGTGTTACAATAGTTTAGTTTCATTAAAACTCGTTCTATTACAATAATTCACTCCTAGCTAGGATAGGATATATTAGAAGTAGATTAGATTCATGAATTTACATAGTATTCATCTACATCTTTTGTTTGCATAACCATCCGTCACTCATCCTCATCAATGGACCAGGTCGCAACTAGTAAAACCAAACCATCAATGGTTTTAGGGCCAAAATTTGGATGGGTTCCCTATTCCAAATGGCAATAAGTCTAATTGGGAATTCTTACCGGGGCTAACCCCTTACTATTGTCGGGTGAATTTAGACCCGTCAACATGAATGCACCTATGCCAATCTTGTCGATGTTTCTACCCCTATTGGTATATCCTCCAATCCCATTGCAATCTCCATGGCCTTTGCTTGAGTCATCACCTTAACCCTGCAATAAATCATTCTCTATGTTGTACATCATGGATCTATAACATTATCCTTTCCAACAAAATATTGAACCAGTGTTCATAATCCCAAACGATTTCTCCTTGATCTCCTTGATCTTCATAATACACTGAGACATTGACTTTGGATTTTGAAATTCCTTCATAATATCTCTCCTGATCTCCATTAGGAACCTTATTTGTCTCGTCGATGTAGTGTCCTTGTACTTCATGTACCGCATCAATGATCTATCTTTGAATGTGATTTCCAATTGCACAATATTCATTGCTTCATATGTGATCCTCTTCACAAACCATATTTCTTCACACATGAACCAATGTTGCTCTGCATCATCCTTACCCATTCCATGGAACACGGGTAACCTCAAGGTACTATCTTGATTCGCCATCCTTAGGCTCAAACAAACTCCTCTGATATGACTTCTAAGTGTTAGGATTCTCAACATTGATACTCTTCTTGGTGAAGTAGTGATGAATTCTCCTTCTTCTTCACTTGTCTCTTCTCTTCTATCTCCTTCTTCTCTTTCTTATACTCTTTCTCATATTCCANACATCATGGATCTATAACATTATCCTTTCCAACAAAATATTGAACCAGTGTTCATAATCCCAAACGATTTCTCCTTGATCTCCTTGATCTTCATAATACACTGAGACATTGACTTGGGATTTTGAAATTCCTTCATAATATCTCTCCAGATCTCCATTAGGAAACTTATTTGTCTCGTCGATGTAGTGTCCTTGTACTTCATGTACCGCATCAATGCTCTATCTTTGAATGTGATTTCCAGTTGCACAATATTCATTGCTTCATCTGTGATCCTCTTCACAAACCATATTTCTTCACACATGAACCAATGTTGCTCTGCATCATCCTTACCCATTCCATGGAACATGGGTAACCTCAAGGTACTATCTTGATTCGCCATCCTTAGGCTCAAACAAACTCCTCTGATATGACTGCTAAGTGTTAGGATTCTCAACATTGATACTCTTCTTGGTGAAGTAGTGATGAATTATCATTCTTCTTCACTTGTCTCTTCTCTTCTATCTCCTTCTTCTCTTTCTTATACTCTTTCTCATATTCCAATCATCTCACTATGTGTTTTTATTACTTATTGATTACAAATGTGCAAGGGGGGTGGTTCAAAGGGGGGGTAAGTCCATCTTCTTCTAACATTTCTCGTGAGGTGATCTAGAGATTTTCCTACTTGTATCTGCACAAGACCATCTATTATCACCAATTCTTCTCCCCCACTACTAGGGGAGCCTCCATATTCCTCCCCTTCTCCTATGCCTCTATTATGTGCCTCATCTTCCTCTGAGTTTGTAGAACTATGCAACAACCAAGGGTTTTGAAATTCATCTCTGGGGCCCCTATTTTTACTACTACTACCACTAATACTACTACAATTATCCCTACTAGACACCATACTCTGAATTCCATGCCTCTTTGTGGGCCTATCTTCATCGGTGCTCCTCTTTGGCTCAAAAAACTCTTATGCACTACCTCCTGGTGCAGTCTCCTTTATCTTCATTTTGGGACCGATTGCTCATCACGCACCATTGGCTAACTTCATTCCACTCCTTTGTTCCACTTTCCTTCTCAAATCAAATATTCTTGCATATCTCTCAACTCTTTCTCTCCTCTCCTCCTCTGGTTCCATCCCATTCCTCACATCATCTCAACAACTTTTGGATCCTCTTCGACGGATCCATCTCCTTCCTCATTTTCCCCCATCTTTTAACCCCCCCAGCTCTAGAGAAATATACTCAACCATCATGTCAGGATCCATGTGCATCATCCCTTTCTCCATAAACAACATCTTTATCTAGAGTGGGATTTCTACCAGTAGTCTTTTCATAGGACCTTCTATGAACTTTCTTTCAATATCTCTAAAATAATTAGTGTACTCCACAACAAATTCAATTATATACCCCTCCTTTACTTAAGCAAACCAGAAATCAATGGATCGATCCAACTTTTTTTCCAATTCCTTCAACCTATCAATCGTGGCTCGATCCCAAACTATGGCCTATAGTGGCCTCAAAGGACTATTAGTGGCAGTCTACCTTTTCATCCATTCATATAATAAACAAGGAAATTCAACAAAGAATAGCTCATGCATATTAGTGTAGAGATACTTATATTTCCATCACTTCACATTGACTCTCGTACCTTGAGTTTCCCACTAGAAAAACTCATGCTCCTTTGCAGTTAACTATTCTTTAATTTCCTCCCAAGATGGATACCACCTCATTTATTTCCTTGGTCATTCAATACAATACTTTCATGTCCCGGAAATAGAACCATTTATTGGTTTGTTTCACACTTGCATTTTTTCTTAATGCTAGGAGGTTAAGACCCAAGGTTCGTCCAGAGTTGACCAACAAAAACCTCAAAGCATCAACATACCAATCCTTAGCCAAGTCTAAAGAAGGTCTTACCCGATATGTTATGAGGATCACAAAGACCATCTGGTCTTGTGTCAGGGATGAAGAGATAAACATACACATATCCATTTGGGTTGACAAATCTAACATTCATTTTAGCTTCCTTAAATGATAACCAGACATAACAGAAACAACACATTCATTCAGACCCATAATTGACACATCATAGGCTCAAAATCAGTGCAGATTTATTATTCTACTCATTCCATCAAGCATAAACATACATTAAGAAAATCATATCTGACAGCAACATAGTCTCATATCCCTTTAGATAATTCCCCATATTTACAATATATTGCGCCATGCACATCCTTTCAAACATTTTACCTATGAGAGAGTTAAACTACAATTGGAGACATCGCAATTCTATAGAGGATCAAATCAAGATTTTCAATAATGAACAACATGCAATGACCCAGTGAATCAACTGAGTGAGTAACTCTATGAATCAACAACCCTTTCTTTGACATCATTGCCTCCTTTTATATCATTCTTGTCTCTGGATTTATGTCTCTTTTAGCTCTACTCCATTTTATCTACTGACTAACTGTCTTGCATGCTTATGTCACCTACCTTCATTCCATGTAGCCTTTCTGAAATCGAAGCAATCTTAACTACCTTGATAGATCCTCTTTTGGTTTCTCCACATATCCTCATTTTGCTGGTAGTAATCATTCAGGGAGATTTCCTAAAGATTCTTTTCTTGATTCTGGCATGCGTCTTCTTGATTTTCGGTGCACATTAGAAGAACTAGAATTGTTGCACAAATATCAAAACTTGATCCGACGTGCACTTCTTTTCATTCTTCTTGCATCTTCTTCAGTGTGCAAAAATCTGAAATGGGTGAAAACAACTTCGTCTATGTGTGTGCACGATATTGACCCAAAACTTCGGGTGCCAACAACTCCTACAACTCAAAGGTATATATGGAAGTTAATTAGGAAATGTCTTAAGGACTCCTAAATCAACATAATATTTCATGAAAATCCTAGATAACAATTTTTTTACACAACACAAGAGAATTATAGAAAATTATTGGTTTTCCTTCTATTCAAAACACAATTTTTTGCACAAATCTAAGCAGACGGATTCTACAAGAAATGCATGTAGTATTCCTTCAAGAAACCTACATGCATGGTTTGTCCTTTTTCAAGTTTTGTTCATCTTTGTAGCTAGTACAAAAAAAGTCCCTAAAGTTTTTGCAAGAAGTTCTACAAGTATGAGAAAGAGATGGGTTTTTCTACAAAGGTTTAGACTAAACTAATGGATTTATGTATGGGTTCTATTTTTTTCCATCAAAGGAGATTCAATTTAATAATTCTAGTGAATCCAAACCCCAAAAGGAAATTTCTAAGCAACAAATAAATATATGAGATCTTTCTTGAAATTCCAAATTGTCATGCATTTTTATCAAGTGTTCGTAGATTTCCTCCTTGCTTAGACTTCATATTCAAGCTTACTCCAAGAGTTTGATCCAAAATTATCTCCAGATTACTCCCATGCCAATCAATTTGGAATTGTCTATTGGCCACCTTACTATATTCGTAGGGTGCCCTTCTTCCCCTAGAATTCCCATGTTGCAAGGGTTGTATGAGGTGTGTACAAATTAAAAAAGTGAAAGGGATTTACCCTCTTCACCTATGGATTGTGTAGATATTCTAAGATAAAAGTGGAATCCCCACCAAAAATATAACTAAAATTGATTAGGATTTTATCACAATCTTGGACAAACTCAACACCAATTCTCCATGAAAATTTGTAATATTAAGACAACCATCCAACATTAGGGTGCATAAGGTGCCTCTCATTTCCACCCTCCCTCTCTTCTTATATTGCTTGTGCAAGATATTACATGCCTTCTCATGCAAAATTTATAATTATTAATTCACTAATATTCATATTATTCACCAAGCCACATGTCTCATTCATGCATAATTTCTAATTTGTAATTAATTTAAATGCATATTATTCATCTAATTTTTTTTCTTATTTTTGCTCATTCATGTTTCCTCCTATATTTTCCAACTCTCATTGGTGTGTGCACATGATAATTCAATTTTTAGTTAAATAAAATATCTAAAATAGGATATGAACGATTTCTATTAATGCATATATATAGTGCTTAATTTCCATTTCAAATTGCACAATGAATTCAAATATATTTTACCCATAAATGTCCCCTCTAGCTAAATAAGTGCAAACTAATTGTATGGATAATAATTTTAAAAGTGTGTTTTTACTATTAAAATATCATTTCTAAATGTTATGCATGTAAAGGATATTTTATCTACAAATGGAAAATATTAACCAGTATCGATATCAATGGTGAGGCCGTGATCACTCCAACCCTTCTCAACCTACACCAAGGGTGAGGCCATGTTCTCTCCAACCCTGCAAGTATTGTATTTTCATGTAGGGTAAACAACATCACATGGGTAAGACTTTATTAACTCCACCTTTTTTACTATTGGTGAGAGGCTAATAATCATTTAGGATTAAGGACTACCCATTGTGAGTGCATGCCCCTCAATTATACCTTATGAGTGATTGAATTCATGGTCTACCCTCACAACAATGTGTAACCTCCTAGGTGAGTGCAATATCCAACCTATTACATAGAAGGAGTTTCTAGTAAGTATGAGTAGGAGTGTTGAGCAGGAGTGCTACTTACCCTCTCATGGTCGTACACATGTCACACTCCTTCATACAACCCTTACCATATGTAAGCTTAATTGGAAATATCAATCTCTATCTATGTAATATACCTAAGGTATATTACATTTATTATCATAATGTAACAAACATCGTGCAATAATAGTAATAGAACAATCATTATGTAATGTAGTAATTAATATGTAATAATGATAAGTTATACCATTTTCCAAGGACATGACTTATCATCACTACGTGTATTTATATGCACTCCATTGTAACTCAAGAACATGTCAATGAATAATGAATAATAAGTATTTATCCCTTGTGGGATATATGGATTTTTCCTTGTTACTATGGATGCTAAGGTGAAGTGACCAAGCGATTCGCTTCAAGTGGTATGAGATCTGTCTTTCCACTAGCCTATGGTCAAATACATTTTTTTCAGTTGTTCTGATGATCCGTGATCAAGTTTATTTTGATAATGGCATTAAAAAAGAGAGATAAAAACAAGAAAATTATTTTTTTTGGTTGTTCCGTTGATTTTTTATCAAGTTTATTTTGCTAGTGGCGTTTTAAAAAAGAAAAGAGTTATACAAACAATTTCTAGGATTGTGGCCCAAAATCCTTGATTGAAAAAAACAAAAGTGCACATAAAAAAGTATCAATCAAACAAATATTGTATACTTGGCAATAAGTGAAGTTAATTACCACGTACATGGTAAGAAAACATAATTAAAAAGGAGGGTTTTCAAGTATCTGTAAAATTGCACGTAAAAAAATATCAATTCAAACAAAGATTCCATAGTTGGCATAAATTAATTTCCATGTGGGGTCTCGACCGAGTGGTTGTGGGGTCTCGCCCGAGTGGTTGTGGGATGGAGTGTTATCCTCACCACCCAGGTTCGATTCCTATAAGTGAAATTTTAAGCTCATAATGAGTATATTGTTGTAATGGATTTGACCCCTATTATTGATCTGGTCTTGTGTCTTGAAGAATATAGGGTTTATCATGGGTACCATCCTCAAAATGAGGGGAAGTACCTAGGGTTTTTCCCCATGCATTGTAAACTGGAAAAAAATATTTAATTGCCATGTAAATAGTAAGAAAAGGTAATTAAAAATAAAATCTTCCAAGTGTTTTAAAGTACAAGTGAAGAAGTATCAAGTCAATCATATAAATAAGTTGACAATGTAAAGGAATGTTATACAACATATCAGGATTGTAAAGAAATTTAAAAAAAAAAATGAATCTTTATGTGGAAGAATTTTTGCATGAGGATAAGACAATTTTGATACATTTTGATAAATCACCACGTTAATACAAGTATATAAGTCACTTAAAATTGAAAAAAGAATATTTTGAAAAACTGGATTTTAATAAAGAGAAGGAAAGAAGGTTCTTTAATTTAAGTATATAAGTCCCCACGGATGGGGTGATAGTGCACTCCACGTACCCAGCCTGCCATTCTATGTTGCCACCCTACCCATGTGTTGGCACCTATGGATCCCCTCCAATTTAACTACTCCCTCATGCCTATTGTTGTGAGCTCTCACTTCACCGCTCCAATAACTAACTGCTCTAGTGCGCTCAGAGCTAGACTCGTGTCCTTGCTATGGTGTTGGTACAAGGCCCGCTCCTCCTATGCTCGTGCACCTTTACTCCCCTGTGTTCTTCTTATGGCAACATCCATTATCCCTTTTGGTTCCTATCTCCCTCTTCTCCCAGCATTTATGGTTCTCAATCACCCCCTCTGGTGTTTACCTACTTCGCTCTGGTTTTTTCTCCACATCCCTTACCTCTTGTTACTCAAGCCATGCCCCGCCAGTGAGGGAAACCGAAGCGTGGTGCCCTCTGGTGCCAAAATCGCATGGCCATGGGAAACCAGTACCATCCCTTCTTCACCCCTATATTGAGCTCCTCACCTTCATCCTCAACTCTTTCCTCACTAGACCAATATGGCCTTCCACCTTTTTCCTCACCTTGTGCATGCCATGTCGATTGGTTTGACCTCCATGGGAAATATCTCGGATTTTCTTCTGGACCGTTCCCTGAATTTGCCTCGTCCTTGCAGGCAGCGATGGCACATCCCTCTTGTCTTCCACCCTATGCTCCTTTTCCACCCACGTCCCCTACCCCGTCGCCAGCCTCTGTGCCCTCATTGGATGATGGTTATGTGCACTCAAAAGAACTTTGTGTGGAGGTGTCCCACAACCAGGATCAGCTCCAGCCATAGTGTGTTTCATCCCTAGGCCTACGGGATTCAGTTTCAATTCTCCAGGAATTGGTCTTCACGATCTGGCGGGATGTGGATGATCTCTGGTTCAGACTAGAGCACTTGGACCAGCAAGCTACACAGATTGAAATAATTCCGTCGACTCACCTCCATTACCTGCATCCTTCATACTCTGGCCTCAACAATCCTTCTTCTCCAGGGGTGATTTTCGCTCCAGAATTCTAGGGGAAGGCTGCGTAGTGCGGGGACGATGCAGCACTGACAGTCGTGAACGAGCACGACATTTTGGATGGCACATACACAGTGGAATCTGAGGAAATTCACTCCCACCAGACATCATGACAGGCAGTGGGCATACAGGTGTTTGCATGCATGTTTTCTTTTTACAATTGTCAGTAGTGTCTGGAACGTTCGGTCTATGTTGTGGGGGTTTGGCAATGTTTTTTTTGTGTGTTGGTTAGTTGATAGGCCTGGCTCAGGTCATTATAGCATTTTTTTTTATAAACAATCTATTTTTAAGTTCAAATGCTTGGTTAGGCCGAATTGGTTTCCCCACGAGGCGATTCTGGTGAATATGTTAAATTTTCCACATTGTATCTAGTCTGAATTGGTTTCCTCTCGAGGCAACTCAGTACTCTAGCAACTTGAACTCAGGATGATACTATAATTTTTGTTCATGATAGGTAATATATACATCTTACTTATAAAAATATATATATAATTAGTTCATTCTAGAACTCTAGATTATTAAAACTCAAAGGGACTATTCTAATAAATGATATGCTATGTGTCCGCATATAGAGGAAAAATATATTTATTTCAACTTGGCAAATCAATTGTTAATTCTAGAGTCTAGTATATTCGTAAAGGAAGAATTTTTTGGAAAGGAGCAATTTGAAAATCATGACTTATACTATCAATTGATGATTATGAATTCATATCCAAATTCAATGTTGCAAATTTTACCAATTTTAATATTGTTGACATAGTTCTAGGTTATAATTGGATGGAAACATTGGAGACCTTCATTCTAAATGTAAAAAAAAATAAAAAATAAAAAGACAATCTCCTATAAGGGAAAGAGGATAACTTCACAAGACTTCACAGAGGATTTTCACACATAAGTTTCATCATTCAAATATATATACCATATACAAAATGATACAATCCAAAAGGACGAGGAATCACAACAAGAAGGTTGTGATGATTTAGAAGGGAAAATTAGAGATTTGAACAAATAACTTATCAGGACATTTGAAGAAATTGTTCACACTCAAAGGGAATTGTAGAAGCAAGTTACAAAATTAACAAATTTCAACAATAAATAAAAGAGATGCAACAAAATAACAATATAAAAATCATTCACAAAAGAGAGATTGAAAATGTCCGTAAAAAACTATCGTCCAAAAATGATGAAATTTCTCATTTCAGAAATCATAATAAAACTCTATTTGCATAAACGAAGAAGTTTAAGAGTGAAAGGAAGGTGCAACAAAAAGCACAAACTAGGGATAAGTATACTAACGTCAACGCAATCTATGTGTAAAAACCTAATGTTGATATTAATGAAGTTGTATCAGTGGAAGAGATACCAAAAGTTGAAATTGTAGATAAAGTGACATCAATAGAAGGGATCAAGGACTTAAAAATGGAATAAATGCATAAAATTAAAGATGAATTCAATGAAGCTAAAGAAAAACTATCCAAGTTATATAAAGATACTGACGAATTAAAAGAATATCTTAATAACAAGGGTGACCAACTTTGTAAGGTGCAATCCCTTTGAATCACTCATTAAGGAGGTCAAAAACTTAGAATGAGGAAATAATAGCAATGGTAAGTTGGAAAATTATGATTCAAAGGAAGAATTGAAAAATAAAGATGAAGAAATAAAAAGTTTACACAAGCCTAATCAAGAAATTTGTAATGATGTTGAGAGTGAGAGAAGGAATTTACAAAAATATGAATCAAAAGAATAGGGATGGAGATATTTCCACAAAAATTGAAGAGGATATTATCAAAAATATTGAAGAGGAAATTTTTCGGAAGGTTAAAGAATTACTAAATATTGATGTGGTAAAATCATAGATGCAATCTAGAATTGAGGAAGGATTTAATAATTTGTTAGATGGGATTGCATTGTAGCTTCAAAAGAAGAAAAAAGACAAGATTCAATCAATTCACCAGAAGATGCTTGAAGAAGTTGAACTCCAATTGGAGAGTGTACATGCCAAATATACTGGTATTATCTCCAAGTCTAGAGCAATCAAAGACCAAGAAAATAAGATAGAGGATGTCATTATCTCTGGAAAGAATAAAAATGTAATGGGTGTTTAAAATAAAGGAAAACCATCACTTGTGAAACCATATAGACACTCTCATTTCCAAGGAAGTTTTCAAGAAAGAAAAGAAGATCGGTATCAACATTATTAAGGAAGACGATGGAATACTCATCTATATTCATGGAACGGGGAATCACAAAACCATTATTCAATAGGAAATTATCAAATCCCAACAATTACTACAAATTGTAGAAGTTACAACAAAAATACATGGAATCGAAGGAAATAAAATTATGCAACAATTGGTCGTCAATGATTAAGAGAGAAAAGAATTGAGTTTGTATGGATTGATACTTTTTCAATGTGCCAATAGTTCAAGGCTTCAAATTTCATATCACCTCGTGTCCTCAACCTTATTTAATCATTGACCGCTACAAAATATAGTTTATTCTATCAGAAGAAGTTTCTCCTTGCCGATGCTTTGAGGACAAAGAATTTTAAGGGGGAAAGACTTGTAAAATACCTAAGGTATATTACATTTATTATCATAATATAATAAATATTGTGTAATAATAGTCATAGGAAAATAATTATGTGGTGTACTAATAAATATGTAATAATGAAAAGTATATGTAATAATGGCAAGTCATGCCCTTTTCCAAGGAGAATACTTATCTTCCTTATGTGTATTTATATGCACGCCATTGTAACTCGATAACATTTCAATGAATAAGGATTAATAATTATTTATCCCTTGTCAAATATATTGATTCACCCTTGTTATTATGGATGCTAAAGTGAAGTTACCAAGAGGTTTGCTTCAATCTCTATACACATTTCAAATAGCATTGTCGGAGACAATATAAAATCACAATCACATAATATCTACATTAAAATCACTAGGCTTTTGACCCTATTTTGGGTCTAGTTATCTTGGCACACCCTTGGAGTCCATATACATGTAATCATTCCTTGTCACACTTATAATTTCATAAGTAACATTGCAAAATATATCAATTTAAGCATACATGCAATGTTTTCATCATTAGATAAAATCATAATTTTATGCACCCAATCATAATTTCCATTAGGATCAAATAGGTCCCATTATATTCATGATTTATACATAATCATCAAAACAAACATTAATAAAAAAATCATGTCAACCATAAAGTTTTAAGAAAAAATATAGTGAAAGTACATCCATCAACTGTCATTTGCACATCTAGAATTCCCTTCGATAATAATATCAAGTATCAATAAGGCTAGCCAAAAGAGGGGCATTATAATGTAGTCTGATTTGCTAGTACATGCAACAATAGTATGTTGAATATCATAGTTGGGCCTTACAGAACGTGCATCTCAAATTTGATCAACCTTTGAAAGCATAAATTCCCTCGAAGGTTCAAATACTTAGGATATTGAATGATCCTCCAATGGATAAGTCAAGGGCTTGGGGGTATTTCGATGGTACTAGCCAAGTGCAGTAACATCTATGTGGAACTTGAGGTAATTTATTTTTGAATGCTTATCATTAGATAAATTTTAAAGTAGGATTGGAGGAGGGATCCAACAACTATGTTGAGTTGATGGCATTGAAGCTTTTAATTGAAATTGACAGCACATATGGGGATCTCTATATTGTAGGAGTCTGGTGACTCTTTTGTGGTAGTAAATTGGATGAATGGAAGATAAAAAGTGATGAACTTAATATTATAACCCACTCAATATTACAACCTATAGTAGATCAGATGAAAAGAATGTAGACAATATTTTCCAACGTCTCCTATCTCCATGTTTATAGAGAACTCAATATAGTGGCTAATGGTTTGTCAAAAGAAGAATTGCATATGATAATCAACTCAAGGGCTCTTATGGAGGTCCAGGATGGAGTCACTATTCTAAAATCTCGATGTTAGTCATTGAAGGTTGTCAATACCTAGACAAATCCCCATGTTATGTGTAAAACCCCTTATTTAGCCCTAGATATTGAATTATTACATTTATATTGTTATAATTGTATGTCATCTAGAACCATTCATTGTACCCTTTCCTTATAATTGTACGATTTGTCTCCTATATATATATATATATATATATATATATATATA
>JZKD02S0311653.1:0-19707 GCA_000966675.3 Picea glauca | reverse complement strand
AGTTAATTATTTTTAATGCTTGCTGAAATAAAGTTATTGCAGAAAATAGAATGACCAAACAACAAGCTAATCTTACCCTTTACTCTCCAAAAAATGATAAAAATGAAGTACAAGAGAAAGGGGAAATGATCTTACCACTTTTCTGGATGACTAGCTATGTAAGTAACTTAACCAAAGTGGCTGAAAATGAGTAATTTCTTTGCTGTCCTGTTAAATCAGTTCTGCAAAACACAGTAAAACGCAGAAAACGGCAAGGAAAATGACCTTTTTGGGCCTCCCACAAGTGCAAAAATGCACTAAATCACTAGATCTGTGGGTATGAAGGTTGGGGCAGCGAAGTATAAGTGTTTACTAAGCACAATAACCTTCAGATATGCTGTAAATTTAATTTCCAGCAAGCTGAAAATTACTTTTGCAGAATTGGGGTTCAAATCCCCCCAGGGTCAAAACCCAAAATTTGCTACAGACAAAAAATTGAATTGTTGGGATGTGTTTAAGCTCTATAGTGACCAGAAATAAAGAATTACAATGTAAATTAAATCTGGAATTGAAATAAAAGGGTTTGGAATGATAAAACTCACAAAATACACCCTTTTAAAGTGTCCACCAAGTGTAGATCTGAATAGTTTACTTGCTGTTTCACTGCAGATCTGCACACTTATTCTCAAATAAACCCTTGTAAAAGATGTTAAATAAAACAAATAACATAAGGGAATACTTATCTTGTGGTAGGGAGAAATCCCACAAGGCAAAAACCCCAAGATCTACTAGCTTAATCAAGATAAAATTGAAACACAAAGCTAGGGTATGGTTTTTTTGTAATAAAATATGATTGACAATATTTATAATTAAAATGGTTAAGGAAATTGAGAGATTTTTCTTACTTTTAATTCTTACCTTATGCTGTCTCTGGTTTGTGCGATTATGGCCCCGCGAGCTTAAGATTGGCCGGATAGATCTCTAGACAATTAGGTGTGGAGTGGAAGCACTATCGCTCCCGATGCTAGAGATTTTACTGATAGATGAGTTCTTCCTTGGATCTTGCTAGGAAAGTTCCTCTACAGAATGGTTTCCAAGATACCAATCAACTTCGGTTGAAGAGATAATAGACCACTTGGTTGAAGTTACTTCCAAAGGAGTTGGTCCAACAACTTGGGAGTATTACCCTTGGATCCCACAAAGAGAGTAAGGAGACGAAGGCCTATCTTCCTCTCTTCCACGTGACTATGTAGCCCCTCAATGGATTGATTGAATATCCAAGAACACAATTACAAATATCCAAGACCAAGAAAAACAATCATTACAACATATAATCCATAGTGACAGAAGATAAATGAGTTCTGTAAAATGGCATTATGATCTCACAAAGTTTCAACAACAAAAATGAGAGGAGTACCTGGCCTTATATAGTTAAATTTGTAACGACTAGTTTCTAACTCCCTCATTAAAAATAATATTCTTGGTTTGCACATCCACAATTAGTTGGAGGCTAAACCACTTGACAATATTTTTTTTATTACATCAATCTTGGTAAAAAATTAGATACATCCATTTAAAAATCACTTGACCAATTTATTTAGTGGAGGAAATAAACTTAGGGAAAATTTCCCCTTGAGAAGTGAGCATAACGACTATATTTTGTCCACATTGACTATTCTTCCTTCCAACGGCTAGTTTGACTTGTCAAATCAATTAATGAGTAGTTGCAATTTTTCCCAAAGAGGATGATTTGGTCATTTAGTGGTTAAATTAACCACTTTGCTTGGAAATAGCGCATCTTTGAATAAAATTAATTATTTTGCATGTGGAGAAGGAATCTTTGACTTTCCAAAATTATTCCAATGCTAGAAAAGACCCCAAATGTTCCACTTCATGACCATTTGACCTTGTAAAATGTGCCCCACGATTTTATGGAAGAAGTGGGACGATTTTCTCTTGGGAGGTAATATCTCCCTCAATATTCCATCAATGCAAATTCTGCAATATGGGTTTTGCTCATGATTTTTTTCTGGTCATTCTGAACCCATGTTGTATTTTTCCCTTGGGGAACTACTACCTCAAAATACATACATTGCATGAAAATATGTGCGATGATGAAAACTCCCTTAATAATACATCAATCACGATTTCACAATATGGGTTTTGCTTGTGAATTTTTCTAATCATTTTGAAATTTGAACCCATGTTGCATTTTTGCCTCCAAGGTGCATCTGCATGAAAAGACGTGCAATGCTGAAAATTCTCTTAATATTTTGTCAATTACAATTTTGCAACATGGGTTTTGCTCATGATCTATTTTCGGTCATTTTGAGCCCATGTATTTTTTCCTTGGGGACCTCAGCATGAAAAGACGTGTACTACTGAAAACTTTGTGAGACTGCCATCTTGAGAACAAAAATGATAGTGCACTATGGCCAAGGTATGCCTATAGACTCAATATAAGATAACCATGTGGGAAGACATAGGTGTGCATGACATGGACCAGACTAGGCCCCACAAACTACAATCACCCCTACATAAGACATGTGGCTTCACACAATCATGTGTCCCAATAGATTCGTGCTACAACCTCCAATCCTATCCAGGACGAGAGATGGTGAGACAAGGACATAAGGGGTCTGATCATGATCAGAATAAGTCTGGAAGTCCACTACAAAAATCATCCACTATGGTTTACACGGCTTTAACTTGCATCCTTGGGCTTACAATGTGTAGGCAAAATGAAAACTCTAGGGTACCTCCTGGAGAGGTAATATGTCCATTGATGGTGTAAAGACTAGAGAGGATGGTACAAAGACGTATTCAGAATGTGTCTCGAACACCATTGGTTTGCCACATAGTGGAGATCTAGAAGTTTGAGGTTAGTTGTGTTGGAAATGTGAAGAACTGTCCATGGATTGTGTTGTTGGGAAAGAGAAGGCTCATGAACAAACAATAGTTGTGATTGTTTTAGATCATGTGATGTGTCATGCATGTTGGCATTGGCAAGATGAGAATTAGATGATAGGGAAGATGTTGGAGCATGATGATGATCATGAATGGAGGCTAGAGTTGTGGACATTGCAGAAAATGTCATGGGATGCAATCCCAAGTAACCTCACTTAAAGGGTAAATTCTTTTCAAGGTATATCAGTCTTTGTAAGTATTTCTTCAACTTCTATTTATTCATATTTCTTAATCTCAAATAGATGCATGTCTTTTATAAGTTATGTAATTACATGGTATTGTTTATTGTAACTAGAGAGATAATAATACTCTTATGCACTCACTTATCTTAAGCTTGGACTAGCATATAGTTTGTTATTGAAACAAAAAGAGATAGTAGTTTGGATTATGGGTCCTTTCCTGTACAACTTAGCTAGTCCTGTCCTTTCCTCTTGGTGGCTATTTGACCAAGGGGAGGCTAGCAATGCAAGTTTATTTGTGCTTACCTTACAAGGCTAGAAAGAAAGGAAGAAGGCAAGTGTCATGTGCTTACCTTACAAGGAAAGACTAGCAAGGAAGGGAAAGAAAGAGAAAAGGCAAGCTACAAGGCAAGGAAGTCAACTCCATTCAACGAAGTATTTGCTTCATCTTATATTTCAAGGAAGCTCCTTGCCTTTAGAGTAAACATCTAGACCTTAGGTTCCATCAACCGACCCGTTAGGGTAAAGACCTCTAGATTGGAGACTAGCAGTGCTTGGAGAACCAATTGCATAGTCTTGAACATGGCAACCATGGCTCCCCAAATGTGGATTTGAATTTTTTTTTTGTTGTTCCGGAAATGTCTATTGTTGTTATGCAAGAGCTTGCACAAAAAAATGATTATGTCATTGTAGTTCTACCATGAAGCAACTAAAGTAGATCTAGTGTGTGTAAAAAAAGAGAAGGTTACACTCGATGGATCTCCCTTTTCCTTGAGGGTTGTGAGACTGGACAAAACCACAACTAAAAATCGTCGTAACTTCGTCAATATTTTTCAAAATCACTAATATGACCCCAATTTGAAAATGGGATCAAAATTATTCTTTTAATGGCATTGGTGCAACTACAATCCAGTTCTAGAGAAAAAGAGAAAATATGGTTCGTATATATCCGAAAGGTTAACTTCTCAAGGGCATAACTCCCACAATATTGCAAAAAATTGCTATTATGATGCCAATTTGGAAATGGAGAAAAGCTTTGTGTTTGATGGTACTGATACCAATTGATATGAGCATAGTACTAACAATGTGAATAATCACATACAAGTGGGAACAAGAGAACAAGTATGCCATCTTTGGATGCGGTGACGGAGATATGTAGGTCGACAATTGTTATTCCATAGATAGTTGGCCTTAGTGCCATCACTATTCATATTACTACCCCTCATGAAAGTGCATGTGGGGAAATCATTATCTAGCAAGTAAAGATCGATGAAACCATCAATGTGCAACATGGAAGTACACCCTTAATAGTTTGATGAAGCTCGTACCCATCTTCTCCAGTATTTCTTGGCTCTAAACTACTAAAAGATGCATTATGTGATTACGTAGATAAGATAATTTTATAAATGTATGACTAATGACTGCAAACGTAGGTCAAAGAGGCTGTTGAGTACAATGATGTCAATACAATGCAAGAGTACCAAAAGGTCTCCTATAAAAGGAAAGATGCAAAAAGTAGTGGAGAGTGAGATCTACTTTGAGGCATGAAGAACCCTTGACCCTAAGATTAGAGACCTGCTTTGATGATGAGATGTACTATAGGGGAGGATCTAGGGACAAGAGGAGCCAGGAGAAAGGAAATAGGTCTATCCTGGAATGGACCCGTCTCTCCTACCATCCGAGGTCGAATGAAGAAAACCGAGTATAGAAGGGTGTCCCGAGAGGGAATTGGTGGGGTTCCTGGTTCGTTCGCTACGTTGTTGATTGGTAGAGGTAGTGCATCGACGAGGTCTGGGAGATCTCATTTGTATCCTAGGAAGGGATCTAGTTTGTTCATGTCGAGGAAATCTTGTGGGATGAGGGAAGGTCCCATTGGTCCGCACTAATCTGGGGTCCAGGGCTGTGCTGGTGTCAGTCTATCTCTTAGTGCCCCTTCCTAAGGGTAGCATTGTGAAGAAGGAGGTGATCCGTTGAATGTTAAATTTGGGAGCATCGACAATCATTCTCCAATGAGAGGCCATGTGGGTCACCCTGAGGCTAGCCAGGGAGATTTGGAGAATCAACAAGTCTTGTGAGGTATTGACAAAAGACAGGGGGAACGTACAACCTTTGTGAGTCAAACCAAAAGTCAGGACGAACGAGATGCTATATGATCTTGTGAGTCTAGCCAAGGCAAAGAAAGAAGTCTTGTAACTCTAAGACAAAAGTCAAGATGTAAGTCTAAAGTCAGGGGGAACGTACAACCTCTGTGAGCATAGACAGTCTAGTGCAAAAGCCAGGGGGAACGTACAACCTCTGTGAGCATAGACAGACTAGTGCAAAAGTCAAGGGGAACGTACAACCTCTGTGACCTAGTCAAGTCTTGTGAGCCATGAGCAAAAGTCAAAGCATCTAGTAAAAGTTAGGTTGAATGTACAATTTCTATGAGCTAGAAACAAACAATCTTCCTTATGAAAATAATGTAAATGTATTGATATAGTGCGTTGGCATGTGTAACATTATCCACCATGAAAAGAAATTCGAGTTGCCTAACTCAGTTGTAAAAGTCGAATTGCATGTTTAGTCTGAGTTGTCAAACTCGAGTTGTATGTCTAGTTCGAGTGGTCAAAGTCAAGTTGACAAGTCGAGTTGCATGTTGCATGTCGAGTTGCATGCATGTCAAGTTGCATGCATGCATGTTAATTTGCATGTTGAGTTACATTGCATGCATGTTTAGTTGCATGTCGAGTTGCATGTTGAAGTTGCATGTTGAGTTGGCATGCCATGCATAAGCCAAGTCTCAAGGGCGAGTTGTCACACAAAGGTTAGTCTAAAGTCAAGTTTCTAATTCGAGTTGAGTTGTAAAGTCAAGTTGTAAGAGACATGCAAGATCTTTCTTATTCAAGCTCACATTCCTTTCCTTCCTACACCTTTATTGTTGAGATTTGGGTACCTTGGAAAGTGGTCCCCTTGTGTTTGTGAGCTTCTAAACACACGTGGGAAGTACTTTGTACCTTATACTATGTACTTTATGTCTAATTTCACTTTGACTTAGGAGATTTAAATCAAAAGTGAAGTTTGGTCATTTTAGCCTAAAATGACAATTACTTCACTTTGTGGGTGAATTAAGGGACATAAAGTGAAACTATGGAAACTTAAGTAAAGTGGGTTTTGAGTTGAGATTTACTTGAGATGATCTCAACCATTGACTTAGGATGAGATGAGATGGTCTCATCCACCCATTTATTAGTTTTCTTCATGCATCCTTAAAAAGGGCGCATAGGGCAAAGGAGAGCTCAATTGTTCACCTTGAGAGTTTGGTGAGGAGTAGAGAGGTGAGAATTCAGAGGAGAGTTCAGCAAGCCAGACCCACATGTTCATGGAGAGCACAAGGCAAGTTGGAGTCTCAATTATTTGTGGTGAGTGTGTTTGCTAGGAGGAGGGCGCAAGGCTACTTGGTAGCATTTGGAGTGGAGCTTTCTTGTTTTTGGTTTGTGGGTTGTTGAGAGGGAAATCAAATGACAGTTTGAGTGCAAGGGTTCTTCAATCAGCAAAGAGACAGAGCAAGGGCGCAAGGGTCTTCAGGCACAGTCAAGGAAGGAGGGGGCGCACTCCTCTAGGGGCGCAAATCCCAAGGAATCATTGCAGAGCTTGTGAGGAGATTGCAAAGTATCAGGTTCCGAGGAGCTTGCAAAGTATCGGGTTCCTTTGTATTTATCTTCCTTGTTGTATTACATGCTTGAAGCACACCATATATATACATTCATCTCAAACTGGTTTTCCCCAGGGGGGTTTTATCCATGGCCATGTTGACCAAAAATACCTGTTTTCATTTTCATGTATGTTAGTTTTTAGAACAACATTATTTCAGCACTAAAAGATCTCTAGGTGTGTTATACAGCTTATGGTATGCATGTGCTAACATCTTGTAACAAAACTACATGCTAGAGTACCCATTTGGCTTATGTAACTGTAACAAATCAGCGAAGAAGTTACTCAACAGTTTGCTGTCCTAAAACAGCAGCAAACTTAGAGCCAACTTGAGGTCAAAGACAGACCTAGTTGGCAGCTTGATAGGACCTGGAAAATCTTCATTTATATACAGTGCTCGACCCCTCTTCATTACACACTTTGCTATGCAGCGCAAGAGTGAATGGAGGAGTCTGTTTGCAGGTGGGGATGTGAGTAGGCAGCACTTGAATTATTGCTGCTGATATATATACACAGGCAACGCTTAAGTTATTGCAGCTGATACAGTGTATTGGTGACTGTGTAAAAGGGAAGCAAGTTTTATCATTAGTGCTGGTTTATAACAGCAGTATAGGACAGCAAAGCTTTTCCTTTGTTTGCTGGTCATACAGTCAGGTATTTTCATGGTGGATTATTGTACTTGATCTTACATACTATTTGCAATTAAAGAAAGATTGTTTGCTGAAGTTTTCTCCCCTTTTTGGGTTTCTCCAAGGTAAATTCTTGTGCATGTGTGAGATTCTATTTGAGTACCTCTTCTACTTCTGTTCATCATTTCGAGTACCGATTTTGCTGGTTGATAAATCAAATTTTGTTTAAAGTGTTGAAGAAACTAAAGAAATAATCCGCATATTAAATCAAGCTCGATAATTTAACATGGTATCAGAGCTAAGGGTGTGAAAGAGCTTGTTGAAGTGCAGGAACAAGGTACACATAGATCCAAGAGAGACTGATCAGTTTTCTGCGAGAGTTCCATGGCATCCTCCATTTCTTTCAGGGCCGAGGATAGGCTTGAAGGAGCTTCCAACTTCAATGTGTGGAAGCTCAGGATACTGAATATCTTGCAGAAGCATGATCTTGAGTAGTATGTGACCATAGTGATGGAGGAACCCACCTCTAATGCAGGGAGAGCGACCTTCAGGAAGAGTCAAGCAAAGGCCAAGCAAATTATCTTTGACTCAGTCAAAGACAGTATAATGCCAACAATGACTTCGTTAATGACTTCCAAGGAATGTATGGATACCTTGGTAAATCTGTATGAGAAAAAGGTACCAAGTCAGAAGAGGACACTTAAGCACAAGCTTAAGTATTTGAAGATGGAGAAAGTTTAATCAGTAGCATCTTTCTGTTCTAGGATAGCCTAGATCAGAGATTAGCTTTTTGTCACAGGTGTCACAGTAGACGATGATGACTTAGTGCATGCCATACTTGATGGTC
The DNA here is from genome assembly GCA_000966675.3 of Picea glauca. Lineage (NCBI taxonomy): Eukaryota > Viridiplantae > Streptophyta > Pinopsida > Pinales > Pinaceae > Picea > Picea glauca. The sequence continues at coordinate 11,416 of JZKD02S0311653.1, read as the reverse complement.
GTCCTTCTTCACGGGAGATTTTCTTATCCAGTGTGAGTGGGAGAGAGATTCAACCCACATTTGAGAGGTTATGGCATGACTGTATCCAAGTGGAAAGTCGCACTACCACCAGGAGTGAGCCATCCAAAGAAGAGCATTCGACATTAGCATCAAGATTCAAGGGAAAGAAGAAAGTCACTCTCCAGAAAGGCTCTTAGAAGAAGATAAATACTAAAGGTACATTCAAAGGCAAGAATATTGATACATCTAAGATTAAATACTTTAATTGCAATAAGTTGGGTCACTTTGCTAGAGACTGCTGGTATAGGAAGAAAAATCCAAGGAAAGGSAAACAACATGCCTCAATTGCTAAGGATGATGATTCCAAAAGAAATCAGAAAAGTCTTTCTAATGAAAGAGAAAATAGAAAAGAATATTACTTGGTTTYTKCTTTATCCAGTACARTTATCACCGGGCTGAAAATTTGGTTAGTAGACASTGGTGCATCAAAGCACATGACAGGGTACAAGGAGATCCTTTTAGATTTCAAGAAGAAATCCTTTGCAGAGCAAGTTGAGCTTGGGGATGACAAATGTTACAAGATAGAGGGAGTAGACTCTATCTCCTTCAGATTGGAATTTGGGGCAATGCTTCATGTTGATGAAGTTTTATATGTGCCAGGGCTCAGGAAGAATCTATTATCAGTTGCAACCCTTGAGGACAAGGGATATTGGGTGATCGTCAAGGACAAGAAGGCACTTCTGTGGGCTAAAGGTAGCCACTTGAGTATAGTAGAACCTATCGGGACTCGCAGAGGAGGACTATATGTTGTGACAGGACAGTCAGTTCAGGCATTAGCTCATGATGCGACTAGCTCCAACGAGTTGTGGCACAAAAGGATTGGACATCTTCATTACAAAGCACTTCCAGATCTGTAGAATATGATATGTGGCATGCCCTCTATTTCTTTTAGTAAAAATGATATTTGTAAAGGATGCATGCTTGGTAAAAATATAAAGAAAGCATTTCCTAGCAGTGACAGTAGAGCTCAAGGCATTTTAGATCTGGTTCATTTTGATGCGTGTGGTCCCATGTCATCTCCCTCTGTTAGTGGTTGCTTGTATTATGTCATTTTTATTGATGATTGCTCTAGAAAATGTTGGATCTATTTCCTTAAAGTGAAAAGTGACACATTTGATAAGTTTAAAGAATTTAAAGCCTTTATTTGAAAAGAAGATAGAGAAACACATCATAACTCTTAGAACAGACAATGGAGGAGAGTTTGAATCTCTCCAGTTTGAGGATTTCTACAAGGAAGCAGGAATCAAGAGACAATTGACCGTTCTATATAACCCTCAGCAAAATGGTGAGGAAAAATAGAACAATATGTGAAGCAACGAAAGCCATGATGTTTGACTAGGATTTGCCAAATTTCTTATGGGCAAAAGCTATCTCCATTGCCGTGTATATTCAGAATAGGTGTCTACATGCTATCTTGAAGGACAAGACTCCTGAAGAGGTCTTCTCAGGGACCAAACCCGAAGTAGGGCATCTAAGGATATTTGGATGTCCTGTATATATTCATGTCCCTAAGGAGAAGAGGACAAAGATGGAACCCTCGAGCAAGTAAGGGGTTTTTGTGGGGTACAACGAGAATTTCAAGGCTTACATGATTTATGTACCAGGTCAAAGGCAAATAGAGGTAAGCAGGGATGTGACTTTCCATGAGGAAGCCGCATTCAAGAAATCCAGAGAGCTACATCAGGAATCAGAAGCCGTTCAGTCAACTTCACCCTCTTCTGAAAGTGAAGAGTCAGATGATCAGAGGGAGGAACCTCATGAATGACCAAGTGACGAGCCTGTAGAACTTGCTGAAGAGTTGGAAAGAATTCTTGAAGAACCTCCAGCCAAAAGGAAGCCCAATTGGCTAGTGCAAGAAGTAGAAAAGATAGCCGCTCCCAAAAGAACTTTCAGGGAAAGTAAGAGGCCTCATAGGTATGGAGGCTATGTTGCACTAATGAGCAACATTAGTGATGTCGAGCCTTCTTCGTTTGAAGAAGAAGATAAATTACAAGTGTGGAAGGACGACATGCTTGAGGAATACAGGTCTATTCTAAAGAACAATGTCTGGGACATTGTGCTGAGGCCAAAGGACAAATCAATGGTCTCTTCCAAATGGATCTATAAGACCAAACATGCAGCCGATGGGAGTGTGGAAAAGTTCAAAGCAAGATTTGTAGCCAGAGGCTTCTCTCAGAAAGAAGGAATTGACTACGTTGAGACTTTTTCCCTTGTAGCCAGGTATACCTCCATTCGAGTTATTATTGCATTAGCTTCAGTTCCTGGTTGGAAATTACATCAGATGGATGTTAAAACAACGTTCTTGAATGGAAAGATTGAACATGAGGTCTTTGTGGGACAACCAGATGGTTTTGTACTACATAACAAAGGCATTCATGTATGCAAGCTAAGGAAGGCCTTGTATGGTCTTAGGCAGGCTCCCAGAGATTGGTATGACAAGATTGATGGCTTTCTTAAAATCCTTGGCTTTCAAAAAAGTGATGTTGATGTGAATCTGTACTTTAAGGTAACAGGGAACCAACATGTTATATTAATCCTGTATGTTGATGATCTCTTTCTGACAGGAGATGAAGGGCTAATAGCCTGGTGTAAGAGGGAGCTAATCTCATAATTTGAAATGAAAGACTTAAGCTTGATGCATTACTTCCTAGGATTGGAAGTGTGGCAAAGGAGATATTTCTGGCACAAGGTAAATACACAGTGGATGTGTTAAATAGGTTTGGTATGATGGATTGTTAATCCATGTCTACTTCAATGATTACCAACCTGAGGAAGCTGCATGATTCTGATACAGGCTCAAATTTGGTCGATCCCACCATGTATAGGCAACTGATTGGATCATTGATGTATATGATCCATACCAGGCCAGATATATGCTATGTAGTGATTGCAATGAGTCAGTTCATGGATGAACTGAGACAGAGACACTGGGTGGCAGCAAAGCACATCTTGAGATATCTTAGAGGGACCATTACCTATGGTATGAGATATACATCCAGTGCTGGTTTGTTTCTGCATGAATATGCAGATATGGACTGGGTAGGAAGCCCAGTGGATCGGAAAAGTACTTCCAGATACTGCTTCAGTATAGGATTCGTTATGATATCATGGTCAAGCAGGAAACATGGATCCATTGCTCAGAGTACAACAAAGCCTGAGTACATTGCAACAAGTGATGCTAGCAAGGAAGCAATATGGCTCAGAAAATTGGTTTCTAGATTGTTTGGTGATAAGCTAGAGACAACGGTGGTTCACTGTGATAATCAAAGCTGCATAAAGCTGATAGAGAACTCGGTATTTCACGACATGTCAAAGTGCATTGACATGAAATACCATTACATTAGAGACACGGTCCAGAGAAAAACTGTAAAGCTATAGTACATAGCCACGAGCAAGCAGGTAGCTGATATCTTGACCAAGCCATTGCCACTGAGACAGTTTGTGCAGCTGCGAGGCAAGCTTGGTGTGGTTGAGAATGACTCCCTCGCTTAGAGGGAGTGTTAAATTTGGCAACATCGACAATCATTCTCCAATGAGAGGCCATGTGGGCCACCCTGAGGCTAGCTAGGGAGATTTGGAGAATCAACTAGTCTTGTGAGGTATTGACAAAAGGCAGGGGGAACGTACAACCTCTGTGAGTCAAACCAAAAGTCAGGATGAACGAGATGCTATATGATCTTGTGAGTCTAGCCAAGGGAAAGGAAAAAGTCTTGTAAGTCTAAGACAAAAGTCAAGATGAAGTCTAATGCAAAAGTTAGGGGGAACATACAATCTCTGTGAGCATAGACAGTCTAGTGCAAAATCCAGGGGGAACATACAACCTCTGTGAGCATAGAGAGACTAGTGCAAAAGTCAGGGGGAACGCACAACCTCTGTTAGCCTAGTCAAGCCTTGTGAGCCATGAGCAAAAGTCAAGGCATATAGTAAAAGTTAGGTTGAATGTACAATTCTTATGAGCTAGAAACAAACAATCTTCCTTATGCAAATAATGTAAATGTATTGATCTAGTGCGTTGGCACGTGTAACATTATCCACCATGAAAATAAATTCAAGTTGCCTAACTCAGTTGTAAAAATCGAATTGCATGTTTAGTCTGAGTTGTCAAACTCGATTTGTAAAAGACAAGTTGTATGTCTAGTTCGAGTGGTCAATGTCAAGTTGACAAGTCGAGTTGCATGTTGCATGTCGAGTTGCATGCATGTCAAGTTGCATGTTGAGTTGCATTGCGTACATGTTTAGTTGCATGTCGAAGTTGCATGTTAGGTTGGCGTGCCATACATAAGCCACGTCTCAAGGGGGAGTTGTTATGCAAAGGTTAGTCTCAAGTCAAGTTTCTAATTCGAGTTAAGTTGTAAAGTCAAGTTGTAAAAGACATGCAAGCTCTTTCTAATTTGAGTTCACACTCCTCTCCTTCCTACGCCTTTATATACAATGCTCGACCCCTCTTCATTACACACTTTGCTATGCAACGCAAGAGTGAAGGGAGGAGTCTGTTTGCAGGTGGATGTGAGTAGGAAGCGCTTGAATTATTGCTGCTGATATATATTCATAGGCAACACTTAAGTTATTGCAGTTGATACAGTGTATTGGTGATTGTGTAAAAATGAAGCAAGTTTTATCATTAGTGCTGGTTTATAACAACAATATAGGACAACAAAGCTTTTCCTTTGTTTGCTGGTCATACAGTCAGGTATTTTCATGGTGGATTATTGTACTTGATCTTACATACTATTTGCAATTAAAGGAAGATTGTTTGTTGAAGTTTTCTCCCCTTTTTGGGTTTCTCTAGGGTAAATTCTTGTGCATGTGTGAGATTCTATTTGAGTACCTCTTCTACTTCTGTTCATCATTTCGAGTACCCATTTTGTTGGTTGATAAATCAAATTTTGTTTAAAGTGTTGAAGAGACTAAAGAAATAATCCGCATATTAAATCAAGCTCGATAATTTAACACTGAATAGGGTCTAGTCTCATAGGAGGCTGAAGAGTATGGGCTCAGAGCTTGAGGGCCTCCTGTATGTAGAAGGCTAAGCACCGCTGATTTGGATCCCTGAAGAAGATCATTGGTCTGCACTGATCTAGGGTCAAGGGATGCGCTGGTGTTGGTCTTTCTTGTAATGCCTGTTCCTGAGGGTAGCACCGTGAAAAAGGAGGTGATCCGTCGAATAGGGTCTGGTCTCATAGGAGGCTGAAGAGTATGGGCTTGGAGCTTAGGGACCTCCTGTATGTAGAAGGCTAAGCATCGTTGATCCGGATACCTGAAAAATCTTGTGAGGGTCTAAGCCCCCCTGAATAAGAAATGAAATCGCCCCATGATCTCATAATAAATGGGGCAATGGAAGATGAAGTGCTCCTCAGTCTTGACCTCCTGTAGCTGGCGTAGCTGACAGATCCTATCTGGTTGTTCGATCTGGTGGTCTGTCTCTACCTGAAGTCTATGAGAACCCTCTCTAAATTGGCCTAGAGTAATGCGAAGAGCATGTACTTAGTGGTGAAATGTATACTGTGGTCGAACAATGAATCCATCCCTAAGCTCCAAGAAATGCTTAATGTAAAATGCCATCTTTGGGCGTAACCCATCAAGATGGTTAACCCAAGTGATCTGGATAAACTTCCTATAAATGTCATCTTTGATGATCCAGTTCAACACCTGTCTGGTTGGTAGGAGATGGCCATGTGCATGCAAAGAATACCGAAACAGAGGGAGGCAGTCAATCTGAATACCCATAGACTCTAAAAGAACTGAAACCCCTGGGAACCAACCTCGAGCTCGACCCAATGGGATAAGGAGGGAAATGGTCTTCGAAGAGCAATAAGCCAGATACAGGTATCAACCTCTCCCCTTCGTTGAGTCAACTAAGCCCTAGATGCGATGTAGAGAAGAGACTAGTCCGAACATTGTCTTAAGTCACAAGGGTTGAGTGCCAAACTCTGCTAGGATGATGTGATGAGGAATTGTCTGCTTGCATAAATGATGCATCAGAGGAGAAGGGTCTGGACTCTCTCAACTAATGCCCAATCAGACTCTAGTAAGGAAGGCTCCCAAATCTATGAGCCATAGAGAACAGTGGGTTGGATAAGGGAGTCCATGAAAGACATCTTGGATGAGATGTCTTGAAAATGGTCGCAGAAACACTGTCCCTCGAGAAGGGCTAAAGACCCATAGCCCTTGACAATCCGAGTTAGAGTTGAAGGTTAGAGTGTTGGTGAGCTTGTAATCTTCTCTAATTTTGTTTTGTTTGCTGGAGGAAACCATGGATTACACCCCCCCTTTCTAGTTTATGAATTCTTTGAAGAGAACAAAGGTGAACATGTTATGAAGAGAAGGGTTAGTTCACCCAAGTCCTAGAAAGGAAAGAAAAAGGTTGGCCATTCTCAAAGGTCACCAATTGTCTCTGAATCTCTCCTTTCGGGAACATAACAAGAAGTGTGGGGGTGGTTTCCATTCACAAAGGTTACTAGAGGCGTCATTCAATGACTACAAGAACCAAGTAGATCTCATTGAGGACATAATTAGGCCAAAAAGGGCTCAAACTCCTGATTCTGTAGTAGATGAGAAGGTGGGAAATATAATTCCAAACCTTGGCCACTCAGGGGTCAGAGACTCAATATATACTATGATAGTGGATCTTTATTGGCATGCCAAGGAGATGGTGGCCTTCAACATTGGAAGGCAAGAGCTTAACCATATTCTAGAGAATTTGGACTAGATGGAGGCCAAATATGATGCATTCATTATGACCATTCCCACTTCTAATGAAGAGGACAGTGAACAAGAATGTGATATTGGGAAAGAAAGGAGGCTAGATATTGCCTTTGAAGCAAGGAAGTTGGAACTCCTTCAAATCATGTTGCCTTGGACATAGAGGCCGAAGAATGAACAGTGAACCTAAGCCCTTGCTATTTTCTGTATATTTTATGATGAATATGGTCTTAGTTCTAGTTTCTTTGGCTTATATCCCAGTAAGTTCCAATACTAGTTATGTTGTTACCTGCATAGATATTAATACATTGTATTTGTAGACTTAAGAGGCAACGGGCCCATTTTGGACTTTGCACATGGGCAATCACTGGTAAAACTGATTATTTTTTGATAATTATAGAGTGATAGGCTTAGTTCTATTAGCCCTTACTCTGTACAGAATTGTTATTTCTCTCTGTATATTAATAGAATAGACAAAAAAAAGAGAGAAAGTATGCCGATATTAGAGGAGATTGTTAGAACTAATGCTCATTTTTAACAACAATCCACTATTTTGAGATATATAGAGTTCAAAATTGTGGGTGGTTTCCATTCACAGAGGTTACTAGAGGCGTCATTCAAAGACTACATGAACCAAGTAGATCTCATTGAGGACATAATTAGGCCAAAAAGGGCTCAAACTCCTGATTCTGTAGTAGATGAGAAGGTGGGAAATATAATTTCAAACCTTGGTCACTCAAGGGTCAGGGACTCAATATATGCTATGATAGTGGATCTTTATTGGCATGTCAAGGAGATGGTTGCCTTCAACATTGGAAGGCAAGAGCTTAACCATATTCTAGAGAATTTGGACTAGATGGAGGCCAAATATGATGCATTCATTATGACCATTCCCACTTCTGATGAAGAGGACAGTGAACAAGAATATGATATTGGGAAAGAAAGGAGGCTAGATATTGCCTTTGAAGGAAAGGAAGTTGGAACTCCTTCAAATCATGTTGCCTTGGACATAGAGGCCCAAGAATGAACAGTGAACTTAAGCCCTTGCTATTTTCTGTATGTTTTATGATGAATATGGTCTTAGTTCTAGTTTCTTTGGTTTATATCCCAGTAAGTTCCAATACTAGTTATGTTGTTACCTGCATACATATTAATACATTGTATTTGTAGACTTAAGAGGCAAGGGGCCCATTTTGGAGTTTGCACATGGCCAATCACTGGTAAAACTGATTATTTTTTGATGATTATAGAGTGATAGGCTTAGTTCTATTAGCCCTCACTATCTACAGAATTGTTATTGCTCTCTGTATATTAATAGAATAGACAAAAAAAAGAGAGAAAGTATGCCGATATTAGAGGAGATTGTTAGAACTATATGCTCATTTTTAACAAAAATCCACTATTTTGAGATATATAGAGTTCAAAATTGTGGGAGAGTGATCAAGTTTGGTCATGTATCCAATAAAATATGATAAAGTGGGTGAGCGGTCGATTTAGACTAAGTCACCTAAAAGAGATCAGGATGAATTACAAAAATAGAAAAGTAGAAATATAATACATGTTCACACAGGTTCACTAGACCAAGTTTCATTATTTTCAAAGTATGCTATGCAGTAAGTACCTTGTCCAAAATAAATGATCCTTTAATAAAGCTCATTTGTCTTAGATGAACAAGATGAGAGCCAAGCTATTGTAATCTCATGGCCATGATTTTAGCCAATATCCTATATAAAACTTTGAGGAAGGTGATTGTTCTCGAGGAGTTAATGGTGTCCCTTGATGAATTTTTGGGGATAAGCTTGATTAGTCTCTTTTTTTGTAATTCCCCCATCCTCCCTTTCCAAACACTTCCTAGGCCATGCATTTCATGCATAGTTTATTAGAACTTGACTGGTCAACCCCAAAATTCTGAATCGGACTAGAACTGGAAAAAAACTGGACTGAAAAACTGGTCCACCAAAAAATGCATAAATATTCAAATTTTGAAAAAAACATATATATTCATGTGCATCCATATGAATCCAAACCATTATACACAAATATGCAAAGTTTCTCATTTATATAGCAAGGGTGCATATAACCAAAATAGCACAGAGTGCAATACATCTCTAAACCAAAATACCTCAACAAAGAGGCTCTAAATGGCCTCTAGAGTAAAAAATAACCATAATACTAATGAGTAATAATGAGTAACTATAGTCTAAATTCCATAATCTACAATTTGATCGTATGGTTCTAGGTAGAATCATCAGAATCCTCATCCTCTTCATCCTCAAAATGACTAGACTCTACAATCGGATTTCGTCTTGATTTCCCTGGCCTTGAAGGTAGTGGTACCCGTCCAGTATTTATATCCTCTGGCTGATGAAGTGGGTCCAAGTCTATCCAAGAAAGTCTAGAACCCACTTTGATGAGGGATCAAAGTCGTCGAAGCCTATGTTGCTTGATTCAAGGGTCTTGCTCAACAACTGGTTGCGACTCAACCTAAGGTTGTACTGAACATAAAACATATCATTCATCCATTGTTGTTCCAAACGGTTTGGCTTCTTGGTGTGTATATGCTAAAAAACACTCCAATTGCATTTACACCCAGAAGCACTACATCTTTGGCTCAATATCCAAATTGCAAACTTTTGCAAATTAGGGCACTGACCACCAGACTCTCTCCACCAATAGGCTGCAATAAGAGTTGAAGGCAAAGAAGCTTCAACAAATGACTTTGAAACTTTGACTCAACTTTTGCAATGAATAATATAATTTGCAAATGTTGAAATTTCTTACTCGACGAATCTCTTGATTTGCTTCGTATAGCCATAGACATGCCAAAGGCACCAATACTATCATCGAAATGTAGGAGCTTACTATGTATCTCATATTGTATTTGGGGATCAAGGACCATACACTCGATGCCTTGATACAATCGCTCTTTCACCTCCCCATCTGCTTCAAAATCTTTTGTATAATGGTACCTTCAAAGTTCAGAAGACAAAAAATATTTATCAATTGAATTTGAATCTTTCACTAAGCTTTTGTAATGAATAACAACACTTAAAAACTTTGAAATTACTAACCTTGGGTTTAAGTAATGGCCAACTGCATGTAAAGGTCTATGGAGTTGTTTGTTCCATCTATCATCAATGATTTTCCATAGAGGAAGATACTTCTGTCTTTTATCACCAGATGTTGACTTTATTGCCTCTTTGGCCTGATCCATGGCCTCATAAATAAAACCCATGGCTGGTTTATCACCATCCACCATTCACAACACTTTCACAAAAGGCTCATTAAGTAGTACTATCTCTTTTGCCTTTTTCCAAAAATATTTTTCAAACACTTTGTCAACTATCTCCTTCCCTTTAGCCTTTTTGATCCACTGAGATGCATTCCACTCATCACAAGAAAACATTTTCCGCAAGTTGGCTTTTTTCTAAACAATGGATTGCAACGGAAGAAAGTTCGTTGCAAATTGTGTGATAGTTGACTAAACAAGCTCTCTAACCCCAATGTTTTTCCCAAGGTTTAAAACCCATGTTTGGTTGTAGATGTACCTAGTTATAGATTTTTCTTGTTCCACTAAATTTTTCCAATATTCTCAAGCATGAGTTTTGAACAATGAGTTGGACATGGAGTCCACCAAATGGTGGGGTGTTTTTCCTCTAACATCCTTTCAATTGCAACATAGTTGGAGGCATTGTCTTTGATGACTTGTACAACATTCTCCACCCCCACCTCCACAATTACATCATTCAAAAGACACAATAATAATTGTGCATCCTTCACCTAATAAGATGCATCCACATATTTAAGAAACACAGTTCCTTTTAGGCAAGCAATTAAGAAATTGAGAATAGTGTGGGATCTTCTATCAATCCATCCATCAGACATGATAGTGCACCTTATTTTATTCCATGACTCCTTGAACTTTATGACGTACTCATCTATTCTTTGGACCTCATTTTGTAAAAGTGCCCCCCATATATCATGAAAACTAGGGCCTTTGAAGTTTGGACCACATGAAGCCACAACATCTAACATAGGTTATTAATATTCAGAATTAGTAGCATTGAAAGGTATGCCTGCATTGTATCTGTTGATATTATGGTAGCTGCGAGAAGTATTTACCTCCACGTGTGAACCTGACGAGAATAGAAGACTCCGGGAAGCAAGAGAAACCCTAATGAGTTGGCTAATAACCTTGGAAGACTTGTTGGCTCAAGAAGAAAATATGTATTAGGTTATTAGCCTCCAAGAGAAGAAGTTGGCCCCAGTAAGTCTGCCAGAACCACTATAAATACAAGGCGCGAGTATCTCATTTGACATATCTCAGCAGTTGCAGAGAGCCGGTTCTGCGCAGTGCAGTTGCAGTCTTGTGCACAGGTTTGGCGGAGAGCTACTGGTGCAGCTGCTGCAGCTAGCAGTTACGTTTTGGCTTGGACTATCTCTTGGCTAGGGTTTGGAACATCTGATCAGCCTTTGTTGATGCGCTATCATTGAGGAAAGGTGCGCTACCCTTTGTATGGCTATCTTGCCTAGGGTTTTCTTCCGGAATGATTCTCTGTCAAGGTTAAGGTGCTCGGAGGGTGGCTTTGGCCTATGGTTGGGTGACAAGGGTATTGTCAATGGTAAAACGAGCACACATCCTTCATATTCTAAC